>CATIWQ010406362.1:0-16184 GCA_949673415.1 Euphorbia schlechtendalii | reverse complement strand
TTTTTGTTTCTGATTGTTCTGTGAGTAAGCAACTTACTCATAATGTTTTAAACCTTCCTGCAAAAATGCTTTTTACTATTCTAGTTAGGTGCATTTTTCCTAGGTCTAATTCAAGAGAATTACTTACTGATCAAACTCTTGAACTTTTGTTTTTGTTACTAAACAATTTTTCTATCAATTTGCCTAAATTGATTTTGAATCATTTGAATTTTTCTTCAATTAGTTCTAGGGCTCTCCTTTGCCATATACCAACTTACTCCCAATAATTTTTGCTTATTTTAATGTCCCTCTTGAAGATGAACTCTTTGAAAAATGTCCATTTTCTCCTATTGGATTGGACACTTTCAATCGTTTAGGCATGTTTTTATCTTCTAATAATTCCTGGAATTTTCAATCCAATCTATCCCCTAATGATTTTCAATCTCTTCCTTTCAATCAAAAGAAACTTTCTGTTTCTGTTTCTTCTTCCTCTTCCACCCAGCTAAACCATTTAGAGAGAATTGAAGCACTTGAGTTTGGACTTGAGTCTTTAAATTCTAATATGATAGAATTTAGGAGTGATGTTAAGGATAGTTTGGATTCCACTCATGAGCTTGTCTAAATGGTCAATGCTAAAGTTAACCAACTTTTCTATCTTGGAGCTCTAAATTTTGTAACTGATAGATCCATTCTGCCCTTGGGAGAGGATGCTAAACAAAATACAAGGGAAAGGGCTGCAAATGTTCTTCTCATCATTGAAAGCCAAGTCAGGGACAAACCAATCCAAAGACCACCTTCAACTGAACCAAATGTCATCACAGTTGAGACATATTCAGTGGTCAAGAAGTATAGAGATGAGGAAAAGAGAAGGTTGGATGAAATGAAGGCTACTGCCACAATGCACAAGGCATATGGAAGATGGAAGGAAGCTAGAGCAGAGGATGTTAGACATAGGAAGTTTTAGTCTTTTTCAAATCTTTCTGAACTTTTGATCCACACATTCATATTCTCCCTCCTTGATGGAGACAAAAAGGGGGAGAAATATTTAAAATACATTATTGTTATTGTTATTTCAAGTATGTTGTTTCAAGGCCTTGATTTTTGCCATATATATTTTGTTTCAAGGTCTTGACATTTGAGCTTTTGGACTGCATGTTTGCTTTGTGCTGCATACTGCTATGATTGTTTATTTCTATATATATTTGTGGAGTTGAAACTGCATAGTTATTTTGTTGTTTTGTCTTCATCAAGGGGGAGATTGTTAACTCCTATGTTGATGATGAAGAAAAACAAATTGATTCACAGATTCTGTTGTGATACTTATTGAATATTAATTAACTAATATGCAGTCTTTATCTTGTGGATAATTGATTTAAATATGTTGAGATAATGCTGAAACAGTTTGGATATTGGTAAGATTCTATCTCCTTTATTTATCCTTTGTTATATTTGAATTTATTTGATCAGTATTGTTTAGATATTGTTTATTTATTTGAATATTATTTGTGAGATAATTTTAACTTTTATCTAGCCATAATTAAGGATATATTCAGATTTGAGCAATTGGATACATGGATAGAAATCTATTTGAAATAGTCCAACATATCACTTGAAGAGATTTGTTCAAACGACTAGAACTCAACAGCTACTTGATCTCTTCCAATGGCTAGAAGATTTAATAGAGTCTATATAAAGGAAATAATTCTTGAAGGCTGAAAGATAGAGACATACAACGAGTTACATCAGAAATCAAATAGCCTTCATAGTTATAAGAATCAAACAGCTTCAACTTTCGATATTTATATATTTTATACTCTTTGTTATTATTATTGTTATTACTTTGAGAGTTGACCATTATACTAAGAGTATCACATACTCAAACCTATACAAGTGAGGCTGTATTTTGTTAATATTGGGAATTGAGTTGGAACTAGAATTGTAGCGGGGTTTAGCTACTGATTAGAAGAAAGGGATTACATCTTCTAGGTTGTTCTAGGACTCAAGATATTAATAAAATAGTACCTTGGGTCGGAGAGTAGGTTGCTATTTTTAACCGAACTCCGTAAAAATACTTGTGCACTTTACGCATTTATATTCATTTGCTTACTATGTATATTTTAAGGCCTTGATAATTTATTTCAAGACCTTGACTGCTTATCTCAAGGCCTTGACGTTCACAGCTCATATTACATTCCACAATTTGTTTCTTAGTCAAACGCAAAAATCTCAAATACTTTATTCACCCCCCCCCCCCCTCCCCTCTAGAGTATTTCTATCATTATTTCTACTTTCAACATAGTTAAAAAAATTGAGTAAGAATAGAGAGAAATCCAAACAAAGGGGAAAATTAGCTCTGGAGAGGAAAAAATTCATAGTAACTGTTTGAGGGGAGGGGAGGGGAGGAGCTTTAATACCTTCTAATTTTCCTTCAATCATGATACCATGATTATAGATGCCGGTGCCGCAATCTGATCATGGTGCCATGATCTCTTTTGTCTTATATCAAAATTTTGCTCCAACCTTATTTCAAATCCAAATCAATCACCTAATCACAATAAAAATCAAATTTATTTCCCAAATTTAATCACAAATTCCAAATTCAAACTTCCAATTCTTAAAATTCAAAAATCAGAAAAAATTGTCCTTGAAATTATTTTTCCAAAAATACATTCCCTATCCTAGCTTTTCTTAGCAATTTCTTTTCCCAAAAATATTTTTTCCATCTCAAGAAATTATTTTCCCAAAAATACTTTCCCTATCCTATATTTTCGTAGGAATCTATTTTCCCCAAAAAAATTTCCTCACTATTTTTCAAAACTACTTTACCTATTATCCCATCTTTCTTAAGAATTTGCTTTCCCAGGAAACATTTTTCCCATCTTAATAAATTATTTTCCAAAAAAATATTTTCCCTGTCCTATCTTTACTTAGGAATTTGATTTCCTAAGAACATTTTTTCATCTTAGGAAATTATCTTCTCAAATATATTTTCCCTACCTTATCTTTTCTTACGATTTGTTTTCCCAAAAACATTTTCCGCATCTCAAGAAAATATTTTCCCAAAATACATTCTCTATCCTATCTTTTCTTATAAATTTTTTCCAAAAACATATTTACATCATCTGAGGAAAATATTTTCCCTATCATAACTTTTCTTAGGAATTTGTTTCTAAAAATAATTTTCCCCATCTCAGGAAATTATTTTCTCAAAAATACTTTCTTTGTTCTATCTTGTCTGAGGATTTGTTTTCCCTTAAACATTTTCCCCATCTCACAAAAATATTTTTTAAAAAATACTTTTCCTAACTATAATTTCTTAGGAATTTGTTTTCCTAGAAATTTTCCCCATCTCAGGAAATTATTTTCCCAAAAATATTTTTTCTTCCTATCTTTTCTTAGGAATTTAGTTTCCCGTAAACATTTTCTCAATCTCAAGAAATTATTTTCTCAAAAATATTTTCCCTATCCTATCTTTTCTTAGAAATTTGTTTACCAAAAAACATTTTCCTCATCTCTAGAAATTATTTTTCCAAAATTATTTCTCATATTCATCTTCGGATTTGTTTTCCCAAAAACGTTTTCCCTATCCAATTCTTAAGAAGATGAAATTCTTCTTTAATCTAGAAGTTCCTTCTTACAAGTAATAAGACTCCTTAGAAATCTTTTTCCCCACAAGAATTTATTTCCCAACAAAAGATCAGTCCGCACCAGCATAACCATTGTTAATTGAAGGGGCAAATTTTTTAGTTTACTAACAAAGTCATTTATGCAATGAATATGCTTGACCCAAAAGGCAAGTTTTTCTTTGCTTGAAATTTCACGCTTTCTATTTACATGAACCTAGAGACATGTGCAATTTTGAGAACCTGATTAGTCAATGACGAAAGTTATGCCAGCTTATTAAGATGATTTAGATTTGTGAGTTAATCTACAAAAATGAACGTCGAAGGAAACAGGAAAAACCTTCACCCAAAAAGAAAGAAAACATTTAGAAATCCAACTGAACCATAGCTGATCACGGTATCACAACCGAGATGATGAAGCTGCAAACCTAATCACGGTATCATGATCCACTATTTCCTAAATATTTTAAACGCCTCATTTCAAAATTATTTGTGTAAATCCACATAGAAAACGGTATATGTATCCCAAGAACCATGATCGATTTATATAGGTTAAAATTTTTTAGAATTCAATGTACTTCTGATTTAGTGAATATTTGATTCTTTATCCATTTCAGCCCTTGAAATTGTATATGTAGAGCACGAAATGGTTGATTTAAGGACTAGTTTATCTCTCTAAAAACGTGTCGAGCCTTTGTCGAACTACTTTTGTGATCCCGAGTTTTTCTCCACGAAGGTTCTAAACAACGACAAGAATCGATTCATTCAATTTATCTTTTTTCTCTAACTTACTAATCTCAAATCCTAGCCCTAAAACAGCCTTCAAATACGTTTCTTTGAGGTTCTGTTTGATCAAGATTGTTAAGAATCCGAAGAAGATGAATCTCAAGCTAAAAGGTAAAAACTAAGACTAAAACCATTAATTTAAATATTTTATTCATTTTCATATATTCTTTGATTACCTTGGAAGGCTAAAGGTGTTGCATTATGTCGCTTTGAGGTAAGTTTCCCAAATCCCTCTTTAAGTCCTACTTTTCTATAAAATCCATTATAAAATCATGTTTTTTTGTGTATTCAATGACATGCTATTATATGATTCTTTAATTTATTTATTGTTTATGGATTTCATGTGTTTCTATAAAGTGTTAAAGTTTAAATCTTAGTTTTGTAATCAGTTAAATTGTAAAACCTGTGATTCTGTAATTCTATAACTTTGTAAACTATTTATAATAAATTCGATACAATACCGCAGCTTAGATAGTGGTACCATAATCTTGATACAGGTACTATGACTGCACTCGAAACAAAATACCTGATTTTTGTTTTAGTTTCTAATTTTTTGTTTTGCAGGTTTAAATCGTGTTATGTTTCTTGTTTAAATCTATAACTTACAAATGTTTTCTAACATGCGCATATAATTATACAACATGCTTTCTAATGTAATAATAGGTTTTAATGATGCCATATCAAAGTGTTGCCATGATGTAAGCCATGTTACATATTCTTCATAAACATGGATAGATCGAGTCTTCTAATTATCCCATCTATTTCGTTTTAAGAATTAATAATAGGTGATAACTGGCTCTAAATAAAAATTATTGGTTTTATCCTTGACATGTAATTTGAATTGGTTAAATACAAATGAGCGGCTCGTCTGAACCAGATCTCTGAATTAAGTTATAAATTCATTACTGGAAAATATGTTATACCAAAATTTCCTAGAAAGAGCGAATCCGGGTAGCAAATCCGTATTTTAATTTATGAATCTTGGTTAGTGAGTAGCTTGTGAGAAAAAGTCCCGTGACCCCAAGGAGCTTAACCTAAATGGTAGTGACTACCAAATCTAACTCGAATACCGAAAATTTCATTCACTCGCAATCGTGGAAACATGTTTATTGAACTCATGAGAAGCGCCTTTTTGGTGGGTTGTAAAATATGTTTGAAAAGATACTCTCGAAGAAAATACAAGAGTACAAGTTGATTAAGGAAAAAGAATAAAAATACGACATTCTAGCGAATATTCCAAGCCCATTACATATGTTAGAATTAGATAAAATTGACAAGAAGTTGCATTCTTGAGAAAACATTACAGAGGCTCCCTATTTCTCGGCAAGGCTCTAGTTCGTTAGAAAAGTTCCCCTAGGGGGAAGGGCGGTGCCGCCTATTTTGTAAGGCCATAATTTAACCACGAAGGCCCCCATTCCTTGATGAGGCTCCCTCTTTCAAAACTCAAAGTTTGCAAAATAAAAGCATAATAATGCAAAATTGAATTGAAATAACAAGTTGACAACTCATATGCATACCTTTTCTACAAGAATCCACCTTGATAGGGCTTGATTACGTCTCCAAATCTTCATTCGAGATAATTTTTAAGTTTCAAAGGCTTAGAATATAAGAACTAAATAAATTTCAGTGTGTTTTTCCTTACTAAGAGAGAAGTTTTGAATTTGAATTCAAGTGTGTGTTGAAGAGAGGGTTTAGGAGGGGGTTTATATAGGAAATTTGAAGTAAATAATTTCTCAAACATAAACGTGGGTTTAATGGTTGAATTCATGGGCTCAATAATTCTCAAAACTTCCACGAAGGGGCCCTAATGCCCTTAGTGAGGGTACCCACTCCCTCATGGTGGGGGCGCTGGCAAGTCCAAGTGCCCTTCCCTATCGGTGTGTGGTTTAGTCCTTCGATACCTTTTGGCCCATTTTAGATGCATCTTATGATTTTTTAGATATTTTGGAATGTTTTTTAGTGTGTCGGGTATATTTTAAAATCTTGAATCACCTCGAACTTTTCTTATAAATCACGAAAATGCCCCTCCAATCATTGAAGTGTCTAAAGGTCAAGTTTAAAAGACTTCATCATCATTCCATGATACGCTGAAAAAGTAGTGCTCACAGGTTACTCCTTGCTAAATCATGTTGCAAAAAATATTTTTAAGAATGATTGTGTGAAGAAAAGTAGTAGGAATAAGAAAAACTTACTTTATCATGTAACGACTTGTTTATTACTTAATTGATATTTTTGGAAACATAAATGTTTCCCCTTAAATTAATTAAAAATATGTGTCGTGATATTATATTGGCATCTCTCCTATGCTGCTTCACGATCACATATGAATTGTTGTTGATTTGACTCGAGGTGGAATGATCATGAATGTGTCATCACCTTTCATCTTGTTGACTTGGCGGGGAGGTGTTAACTTGAGGTGGATCAATCGTAAATGTGTCAACTCCTTTTTCCATTTGGTTGATTTAACTCAGTAGGGAGCTTGTCACGTTAACTCGGTGAAATGATCACGAATGCATCATTACTTGTCATAGAAAGTGAAAAAGTCTTCAAGTATTATGCTCTTGGCCATTGGTTAGATGAATTGTTCATGACGCGTGTTCTATAACTTATCTACATATAACAGGCGCATGCGACTTTGAGTTTTGTGCGGGATAGGCTCAAGGAGAAATTATGATCATATGGTGAAATGAGGATAAATATCCACATTTATCTTGTTAAAATTAAATTCACTTTTAATTATGTGGAGAAATTGAATATTAACATTTTAGAAAAAGTTAAAATTCTACTTTTAGTGAAAATTTTGAAATTTTCGCATGGTGGGAAAGTAAATATTTCAACTTTTTGAATTTTTTACTTTACAAGAAAGGTGGGAAAGGCAATAAACCAAAATTTTTGAATTTTACAAGTGAGAAATATAAAAAATTCAATTTTTGAATTTTTACTTTGGAAGTGAAATTTTGAATTGTAATGCTAATTGACAAAAAAAAGGAATTTTTAACTGACACTAAAAATTATAAATGTTGAGATACGTTGGTGTTGTTAAAATTATTTGAAAGCTAGATCACTCTAGTAGGGCAGTGATAGGCGTGATCTTTCGGGTAGAGAGGAGAGAAACTGGGTTGACTCAATGCGGTTAGGGTAGAAGCTTAAAAGTAAATAGAAATAAGGAGAATTCTTTTATTTTCACTTTCTTCCTCGCAAATTTAATTTGATTGTGTTTCACAAGTATAGGAAAGCTTGGAAACATTGCTAGAATGTGAATTCGCTAGATGTGATGGAGGGTTCCTTAAAAAAATTATGTCCTTTTTCATCTACTTACTACTTCAGGAAGACATATATCTACTAGGGATTGCGGTCTGGAATGGAGACTCGTCTATCTCTTTACACGAGGATCATGCTTCATGGATGATGGTAAGCTTTTTTTTCTAAATCTCCTTTGTCAATACAAAGTTTCTTTGTTTTAAATTTGGTTAGAAAAAAGCTTAGTAAATAGAGATTTGTACTCATAAATTTAAGTTGTCAAATCTGGAATTTTTATGTGTTTGATGTACGAAATCATGAAATTAGATAATTGGAGAATACCCTAGAAAACATAATTGAATTTGAGGGAGTTCTCGTGATTTGAAAATTCATCGTGGTAACTCCCTACAAAAGGGAGAGGGCGTCGCTGCCTCTGTTGTTGGCAAGACTCCCTCTAGATGGAGCCCCAACATCCCTTGGGCTCAAGAAGATTGAATTTTCTCCTTCTAGCGGATTTTCGAGGTATTTTTATTAATTTTTACATTGTATGACGCATTTGAACATCTTTTGAGTGACAAACATTACTTTTATCATGATTAAACACATAAAAATATGATTGGAATGATTAATTTTGTTAAAACTTAGTTTTTCATGGAGAAAAAATGAGGGTAACCCTAAATGGAGTAAGATGACTAACTATGTATTATATCATTGGAAAGGACATAGAATTTAATCCAATTATAAGTATAGGATTTCCACCATCTCATGGAACAATGATGTAGTCATTTAAACTTGGCCTTTTGAAAATTTCACAACTGCTAGGGGCATTTACATCATTAACGAGATTGATTCTAGATGATTTAAGCTTTCGAAAGAGACCCAACAAACTCAAATATACCTAAACACATCCAAACATACCCAAAAACTTCAAAAAAAGTGCTCAAGATGCATCCAAAATGAGCCAAAAGTCACCAAAGGACCAAACCACGCACACCTCGACTAGTGGGGTGTAGGCACCTATAAGGAGCGCCTGCTCCCCCTCCATGAGGGTAAGGATTCCTGTAGGGGGCTCCAAGGGCCCCTCTGTGGCGGTTTGATAGTTATTGAAACTATTAAACCCCGTTAACCCATGATTTTGGGCACTCCTTGAGAAATTTTTATACAAAATTCACTATAAACCACCCTTTACATCTCATTTCAACACATACTTTAATTCTAATTCAAAAACTTCCTTCTAGCTAGAAAAATACACTACAATTTTTTATGTTCATGAGCCTTCGTAACTTAAAAATCATCTAGAAGGATTCCTTGATGATGTAATAAAGCCCTCTCAATGTGGATTCTGGTAGAATTGGGAGCGTCCCTGATGAATGGGAGCCTTACCGAGCTTTTGGGAGCCTCCATAACATTTTCTCATGAATGATACCTTCATTTATCATTTTTATGTATTTGTTATGTTATTTTGATGTTTCAGGAATCATAGTTATTCATTTTAATCGTTAAAAACATTTTTTTAATATGATCGGATAATCAAACACATTCTTTCCGTAAAATCAAGCCCGAAATGGGTTCTTTCAAGTCCCATTTCCTTTCAAAAATTATTTCTTTTGAACAAATGTTGTTTTGCAGAATCATCAAGATTTAGATACGCGTATCAATATTTGTATCTCTAAAACTCAAATTCTTTCAATTATTTTCATTCATTTATGTGAATAACACACACTTGAAATATTTAGGTAATATTCACGTTGCAAATAAGAAAAATGATTTGGAAAAATGATTTGATTTAATTTAACCAATGAAAACTACGTAAGTATTACGAACCATAATCTCTTATTATTCCCCAGAAGAGCTAATCCGGGAGGTGACTCCATTTTTCAACATCATTTGATGGAATTTTTCTTTTTTTAAAACAAATGTTTTTTAAAAAATAATGTACCATTTAATATATTATCAAATGAGAGATTTTTACCAAAGTTGGGATATTATATCATCATATGATATACGATATTTATGTGTCTTTAACTAGTGTTAATCTTGGCTAAGGATTGAGCTTTAGTATCCATTCAAATTAGGGATACCTCCCCTACCTAGGATGATTCATCGATAATGGATTCGAAATATTCACTAAAATGTCATATTTTGATCCGTTTTCCAAAATCAACTTACACTCTTCTAATTTCTTCAAGAGTAGCTTTACAAATTTAATTTATGACCCACCAAACGAAGACTTCCCATGAGTTTACTAAATACAGTCACGCAACTTACCTTCTCCACAAAACCTCTCCCACTCACACCAATGTAAATGATTTAACAGTTTTGCAATAGATTTAACATAAGAATTGTTGAATATGAGATTTTTTCGATGCACTTTATATCACATGTGTATGAATAGAGTATGGATTTTTATGAAAACCTATGAGTAATAGATTTACTAGAGATGGAAGAGAATTTAATTGGGATAGTGAAATACTCATTAAAAATCTAGGAATTATTATATTAAGCAATGTGTTGATATTGTGATAAAAGTAAAGTAGAATAGACTACTTACATGACTGAAATGTTTATGCTTACTATGTTGTTAACTGTTGTTTGCATCCTACTTTTGAGATGATTTGATCTTTGAGCCGTTGTTGAGGATGGTGGAATTTCATTCATAATTGGCCGATTATGGTAGTTACTTTGGAGGACATCGAGTTTGTCTTCTTGATTTAGTCTCTTCCCCCTTCACCATGGAGCACTTCTAGGCTAGCATGTGTGTTTTAGTTGAGCTATGGTCCGAGACAACCCACACCTTCCATCTACCTATTGGAAAGGTCACTACACCATATATTGGATCCGCTAACACCAAAAAAGTGTCGTGTAAAATTAAAAATGTGTTGGCTTAGGAGAAATTCCTACACTTTTGCCAAAAAAAAGAGTTGGGAAGTGCAATGTGGCTATAGCTCTCTATACCGACACTTTTGGTCATTTTTTACCACATGGTAAAAAGTGTTGGCATAGAATCCTATAGTTGCATTTCATTGTCATGGGCTAGTTCTGGAAGTACCCAATGTGGATTTGTTCCCATCCATAGCATGCCTGCAATGTTCTTTGGGGGTTCAAGTTCCGTAAAGATTCCTCCTTTTCCGTCAACTAAGAACAAGATGGAGGCCACTAATGGAGCATGACTTGGTCACGCCCCCGAAAAGCCATTCCGAGACTTTAATTTGCAGTGTGAACAGTAACCCATATTTGGGTGCGGTGTGATAGATAGAGCTACGGTTTAGAGAAACACCAATCATTGAATGCGTGAATGAATCTCCAAGGCTGACACTTTTGATGATCTAATTTGTGATTTCTATATATCAAATACAACAGGTCAAGTAAACAACAATTTACTCATCCAATTGTGGAAGGACATGTGGGGTGGAAACTGTGCGCTAAAAGACAGGTTAAGGCTATCATTTCATTTTTAACTGGATTTCCATTACCATCCCAAATTTAAATACTTCACATAGGCCCTCGCTAGATCCTTAATAATCCGAATCTTTTTATGTTGTATTTTCATCCTCTCACCTTGAGAACTTATTAATATATCTGGGTTCTTAGTGTGTTTGGCTTCTTGCCCTTCATCTCTTTCTTGTAAGAAAAAAGCATAGTTGTTCTCTAATTTCTCTGTTGGTGATGACTCATTTTTTTTTCAAAATTTTTTATGCATTCCTATTTGCAAAATTATATGAAAGATGTTGGATTATAAACTTGATCCAAATAGAAAACACAAATAAAATTGGAGGCTATTAACTACAACAAATTTGAAGGTTATTAAATTCAACAAAATATGTTGGCTATTAATTGTTTAAGTTGGAATTTGTGGTTAGTTGGATGTTGTGGTTAGTAAATGCGTTCATTGGGAGTTGTATTATTCATCTATAAATAGGTGAGTTGTTTATCATTAAGTAGAAGTAAGAACTTCTTAAGAAAAAAAAGAAGAAAAAATAAGAGTGACGTGTAGTGTTGTATTTGAGTGAGAGTTCATGTAATATTTTATTTGTGTTTAATTAAAGATGTTTGTTTGAGTGTTATATTTCCAAAAAAGCGGTATGAGAGACATGTTCAAAGCTCGATTACACTTCGGGAAAAAAATTCAATTGCGAGTGCAAAAATCAAGTTTAAAGAAATTTGCAGTTTACAAGGGAATATAGTTCCATTGCTATTTCTTTGCTGAATCCATCAGAAAATCTGCAAGTTTCAAGGAAAAATAATCTCTTGCAAAATCCGTCAGAAGGTTGTAACAACATGCAAAGTGTTGCAACATATTCAAGAAAGTGTATAGCCTCTGTACGCCTAGAGAAGCTATTTGAGTAAATATGGTGAATGGAGTGGCATCGTTCCAAGTTCCAACACTCAACAACAACTACTATGACAATTGGAGTATCAATATGAAGGCTCTCCTTGGTGCGTATGATGTTTGAGATGTCGTAGAGAAAGGCTTCAGCGAACTAAAAAATGAAGCCACTCTTACACTCGATCAAGCAACAAGTTTGAAGGATTCTCGAAAAAGAGATGAGAAAGCTCTCTTCCTAATCTATCAAGCCTTAGATGATGATGGTTTTGAGAAGATTTCAAATGCAAAATCCTCTAAGCAAGTTTGGGAGAAGTTGCAAATGTTATACAAAGGAGTTGAGAAAGTGAAAAAGGTGCATCTCCAAACTGTAAGAGGTGAGTTTGAATCCTTACACATGAAAGCGTCCTAGTCCATTTCAGAATATTTTTCAAGAGTAGTAGCGTCTCAAATCAATTAAAGAGAAAAGTGACAAGATAGAAGATGTGAGGGTCACATAGACGATACTCTGATCGTTGGATCCCAAATTTGAGCATATTATGGTTATGATTTAAGAAAGAAAAGACTTCGAGGAGATGACGATCGAGGAACTCTAAGGATCACTAATAGCCTATGAAGAAAAACACAAGAAGAAAAAGGGGATTGCTGAATAACTCCTCAAGCTAAAACTCTAGGATGAGAATGAAAGCCATGATAATGGTAGAAGTGAACATGGAAGAAGCCGAGGAAGAGGTAAAGTTCGAGGTCGTGGATAAGGCAGCAACCATGGTCGTGGACGAAGTTGGAATAATAATGATTCCAAAAATAACTATGAGAACGGAGAAAGTTTCACTCATGGTCAAGGAAGAGGCAATGCAAATGTGAGGTATGATAAATCTCAAGTCCAATGCTACAATTGCCAAAACTTTGGACACTGCGCTTCAAAATTGAGAGCTCTTAGCAATAAGGTCGAGGAGAAGGCAAATTTATTGGAGGAGAAGATCGAGGAGAATGAAACATTACTATTACCATACAATAACAGCAGTGAACACCAAGAGAACACATGGTATCTCGACACCGGTGCAAGCAATCACGTGTGTGGAAGAAGAAGTTTGTTTGTGGAACTCAATTAAGCAGTTCATGGCGATGTCTCATTTGGAGATGATACCAAAATATCCGTGAAGGGGAAAGGTAACATACTCTTTCATGCTAAACATGGTAGCCACCAATTAATTTCAAATATCTACTATATGCCTAACATGAAATGTAATATCCTTAATTGGGCCAACTCTTATAAAAAGGCTATGATATTAAAATGAAAGATCATAATCTTTTTATAAGAGATGGTAATGGAGATCTAATCGCTAAAGTATGAATGTCAAAGAATAGAATGTTTCCTTTGAACATTGAAAATGATATTGTGAGGTGTCTAAAGGCTTGTTATAAAGACTCATCATGGCTATGGCATATTCGATTTGGTCATCTCAACTATGTTGGACTAGAGTTGTTATCCAAGAAAGGAATGGTACGCGGTCTACCATGTATCAATCATCTTGATCAATTGTGCGAAGGATGTATACAAGGGATTAAATTAAGAAAAAGCTCTCCAAACGAGTCAGCCTCTAGAGCTAAGAAGTGATTAGGTTTCATCCATACCGATGTCTACGATCTAATCAAGCTAAGTTCTCTTGCTAACAATAGTTACTTACTTCTCTTTATTGATGATTATTCATGAGAAATGTGGGTATATTTCTTGAAGCAAATATCAAAAGTGTTCAAAGCATTGAAGAAGTTCAAAGCAACAATGGAAAATGAAAGTGGTCTTAAGATAAAAACCATGAGATCTAATCGAGGTGGAGAATTCACATCCAAAGAATTCAATGAGTTTTGTTAAGTAAATGGAATCTTTTGTCCCTTGAAAGCTCTAAGATCCCCCGATAAAATGATGTGGCAGAAAGGAAGAATAGAACAATCTTTGACATCCCACGAAGTATGCTTAAGAAAAGGAAGCTTCCCAAGGAGTTTTGGGTAGAAGTAGTGGCATATTCAGTGTACTTATCAAATCATTCTCTGACGAAGAGTGTATGGGGAAAGAATCCACAACAAGCATGGAGTGGAAGGAAGCTTGGAATTTCCTACCTACGAGTTTTCAGGAGCACATCCCATGTTCAGGTACCAGAAGAGAATAGAACAAAGATGGATGATTAAAACAAAAGTTTCATCTTCATTGGCTATAACTCAAGCTTAAAAGGCTACAAACTATACAATCAAGATAATAAGAAGGTGTGATAAGTAGAGATGTAATATTCGATGAAGAAGGAGAATGCTACTTCAACTCTCGTAAAGGGGAATTCAAATTTTTCAAACTAGAAGAAGATGAGCAGACACAAATTGGATAACCAAGAGAATTTCAACAAGACATCATAACTTCGTCGAATTCTCTTAGCAACAGAAATAGATTATCTCCATCATCATCTTCATCTTTCGATGGAATTTAAGAAAGAGCTTTTCCTTGTTAAAGAAGGTTTCAAGATCTTTGTGAGGCAACTACACAAATAAACAATAAAGTGTCTGTAGAGCAATTAGACAACCTGAAATTATTTTATCTATTTGTTGATTATGAACCAATGAAATTTGAAGAAACTACTGAGGAGAAAAGGTGGAGAGAGGCGATGGATAAAGAAATTAAAGCAATTGAGAAGAATGGAACATGGGAACTTACTTCACTTCCTAAAGGACACAAGGAGATAGGTGTAAAAAGGGTGTACAAGATAAAGAGAAATACCAAGGGAGAGATCGAAAGACACAAAGCAAGGTTTGTTGTAAAAGGCTACAGCTAAAAGGTCAAAATTGAGTATGATGAGGTATTCGCTCCAATTGCTCGATTGGAAACTGTTAGATTCATTATTTCTTTGGTTGCTCAAAACAAATGGAAGATTCATCAAATGGACATAAAATCTACTTTCCTAAATTGAGTACTTGAAGAAGAGGTCCGTATACAACAACCCCTAGGTTATCAAACCGAAGGCCATGATGAGAAGGTGTTAAAGATGAAGAAGCCTCTTTTGTTAGGCATGATGTATGTCCTAGAGGTAACTAGGGTGATATTAATTTATTAGCTATAATGCACAAACAGTTTTGAATTATTAATAATAATCAAAGGCATTTTGTTATTTATTAGTGCTTCTTTTTAATTGTATCTCGCTAGTATCATGTATATTTGGATATGTATATGAGCATTGATGAAATAAAGTCTGTGACTAATTCATAGCATAAAAGGGCAAGGATATAGTGGGAGCTATGTGGAGTGAGAACTACACATACGTGTTACTATGAATAGTCTAAATATCCCTAGTCATAGTTCCATTGAGAATGCAATCCAATGGAGTGGAAAGACTAGCATGTGTAGGCTTACTCCTTGGATTAGTTCAAAGTGGCCGATCTCACGAGCTGAAGGTGGTACCTTGAGTTAACACATGAATGTATTCGAGTAATACATTGGAGACCTCCATAAGATAGATACTCAGAAATAACTATATCAATGAGTTGGTGTCATTTCTTATTATAGTAGGAGTACGAGTATCCTTAGACCTGAAATACCGGTTACTTTAAGTAGGAGTTGCTATACTTAGGGTCATCCTTATTCATACCCTGGTAATCAGGATGACACGGGTGATTACGTGTATAGAGATGATCACATGTTGGTAAGTTGAGTAGTCAAGATGGGATCCATCTGTGAGCACGAGATTTTGTACCAGCTCGCGCGTTCAATGATGATGACTTTTCGGGAAATTTTTCCTCGAATCACAAAATTTTCAACCATCCGACGATCTTCATATAGGAATCCTCCTCAGACGTTTTAAATTATTTAACTAAATAAAAAATATAAAAAAAAATCCCCGCGCGGAGGCAGCCTAACATGAGGCTGCACGAAACAGCTTCGCGAGTGGCAGCCTTGCGCAAAGCTGCGCGAGGCAGCCCGCACTCCCCGCGAGGGTCCTGGACCCTCGCGGGGACTACCCGCGAAGGTCGTGTGGTACCCTCGCGGGGCTTGCCCGCGAGGGTCCTAGGCGACCCTCACGGGGATTCCCGCGAGGGTCCCTAGCGACCCTCGTGGGGCCTCCCCGCGAGGGTCCTAGGCGACCCTCGCGGGGATCCCCACGAGGGTCCCTAGCGACCCTCGCGGGGCTTCCCCGCGAGGGTCCTAGGTGACCCTCGCGGGTATTCCCGCGAGGGTCCCTAGCGACCCTCGC
>CATIWQ010406328.1:0-18761 GCA_949673415.1 Euphorbia schlechtendalii | reverse complement strand
CCAATTCCCGTAGAAAAAAATTATCAAGTAACAAAGTGATATTTAAAATATGGAAGTGTTTGAGATTAAATAAATGAATGAAGGTATGTGAATATGTGAATGAAAGGTATGTGAATATGTGAATGAATAGAGATTAAATAGAGGGGGGAGTAAAAATTGGATGTATCGGTCATGGGAATCTCCAACAGTGGAGATTCCTAATAAAAGCTGAGCTGCAGCGCCAGCAGCTTTATTTTTTTTTGTTTTGTTTCGGTTCTTACACTACTCTGCAACTGAGGTAGACTTTTCTGCCTTAGTTGCAGTGATTGATAGAATCGAAACAAAAAGTTTCGGTTCTGTAAAAAAAAGTTAAAAAATTTTTTTTGAAAGAAATGACAAAAATTCTTTCAGTTCTTGTACATTTTAGAACCGAAATTTTTTTTGTCATTTCTTCATTAGTTAAAACAATAACAATTTGGTATTTAATTCCCAACCCAACTATATTTTGCTACTATTTATGAACACCAGCATTATTGAGGTTCAAAATCCTCTTTTTATTCACCATAATAAAAAAACAAAATGATACAATTACTTTTTTTAACGGTTGGATAGTTAGTTATGTCAACCATAGCTTACTCAATTCCACTAGAGGTCCATCAGCGGCCGAAACCAAAGTCAAGGACCCTTCACCTTAGGGAAGCCGATCACAAATCGATGACCCTTAATCCTATGGAGACCAAACCCTGTAATAATAGCGGAAACGTAGAACTATGATCGCATATTCTAGTGACATATGGAAAAACAGTTATTTTATGAACTATGTAAGAAAAAATTTCCATTCACAAGGTATGAAATAGAAAACATAGCTAAATCCTTTCAAATGGTGGAAATCTAACTTAGGCACCGAAGGTTTGCCAATTTCCCGATTGAACTTTCTAACCTTAATTTTGCATGTCTTCATTCATCATGGGAGTTCAAAATCAACGGGTTGATATCAATTAGGAGTGTTACAACCTCGATCATCAATCACATTATTGAAGTCTGAATCATTAATTTGGAGGAGCAAACTAAGGCAGTAGTAATAAACAAGTAGATGAGTAGACAATCAGAATGAGTCGAAACCACATTTCCGTTACCTCACCATAATAAACATCTCTTACCAATAAATTTGCAACAAAATTTGTTTCTCTACTAAATACTACTCCATCCGCCTACTAAATATTGTCGTTTAAGAGGAATTTCGTTGTCTCTTTTTTATTGTCATTTTGTATTTTCAAGATGTTTTTTTTCCAAGTTGTCCATTCCTATCCCTATTAATTTGTTCAACTTCCAAGATAATTATATTCTAATCTCCAATAACAAGAGAAGACTATAGGTCAAATTGTTTTTATCGAACAAATTAATAGTTTTGAAAATTGAAGAAGACATTTATGAAAGGATAAACTAGTAAATCATCACATTTGATTAGTTGTTATCTTAAAAACTGTGAATTAGTTAAAACGATAATATTTAGTAGACGGAGGGAGTAATCAAACTGAAGAGGGAGTAATCAAACTGAAGAGACAAAAGTTGAAGCATGAGGCTAGTATCTTACAATTCAAAATAATAGACTATAAGTATGAATAATCAGTAGAATAACGGGTAAGTTACTTCAAAAGGGAATTCTATCATCCATTTACATCACTATATTAATATACAAAATAGCAAGATTCTTGTTCAATTTTGTAACATCAATACATTATTGTTCCACATTCAACTAGCTTGTAAGGACTAATATTTATATATAAGCCATAATGGAATCCAAAATTGGAAGAGATTGTAGAAGCTGTACTAATCATACTATTATTAAATATATACAAAATAACATCTGGCATGCTTCTCATTTAAGCTTAATCATTGGTAATTAAAAAGAAGTTGTAGAATACAATTTTACAGGTCACTTTTACTGGCAGTAGCTTGATTAATGCATAAGCAGTGTCAACGTTAATTAGTTTTTGTGGGTTGGTGGCTTGTTTCTATCTTACGTTAGTATTTTGTTTGCTCCACTACGTTAACTATTTTTTTTTCCAATTTCTTTTGTTATCATATATGGAAAATTTAGTTGTATAGTTTGCAATTATAATGGCATAAACACAGTTAATTCATTAATAAATGTGAATTAGAGGGTAAGTGAGAATTCAGGTGAGTTAGGCCATCAAAATTATGTTGGTTATGGTCACAACTGAGTCAATTCATTCAAAATATTTCAATTTTCTTCACAATTGAATTGATTTGACTTTTTTTGAAGATGAGAACCAAAGAGTGTACAAAGATTGTTATACTTTTTTCTATTGTCAAAACATCCACCAGCTATTGTAATTCATTCAATGCTAGCCATAAATAAAACCCAAGCAATAAATAAATCAGCTCGGAAAATTTGCTGGCCATATAACACAACAACATATATAATAATATACTACATGAGGAAAAACATATGAACAATTATAAATGCATAACAGAAACATTTGATTCATTTTCAATTGATTTGAAATTAGTGTAATATATAACTATATTAAACTAATTAGAATTGAACTGAAAATAAATTGAAAATGTAAATAGAGTTGATTAAGAATAGATGGTTATGGCTGATTTGGCCATTAACTTTTTCTAAAAGTATGGATTAGTATTAATCCACTTAAACTTCAAATAGAAAACGACTGGTAATATCATATCAATCTCTTACACCACCAAACTTTGAATTATTATTAATTATTATTGTTGTCAATGTCCCAAAATCCTTTTCCTATTGTGGGGACTGGGGAATACATATTTGAATAATGTTTAAAGAATACTGAATTTATAATAATGTTATAGGACTCAACTATATTGGACCAAATCCTGAAATATTAGTCCCCCAAATTAATTCACATGTGTCATAAGATTCATTTGACAATTCCTTCGCTAGACGCCATTCCTTACAAATCAATCCATTATAAGTTGTAGCAGCAATTTTTGCCTCAATAACTAAACGGGATTGTCATTTTAATTAAGGTCATCATCAATATATTGCACTTGCAATTATTCAAATACAAATAATAACATTAATATTAGTTGATACTTCCCGTGCTACATTTGTTGGACCTAGTTAAACCGTTTTTAATATAAAATTATTTATAAAAATTTCAGATAAAATAATATTTGGACTATGTACCGTTAAGCAATAGATGTTGGTTTCGAACTCTTGTATGAGCATAAATACTTCCAGGAGAAAAACTACAATATGAACCCAATATGCCAAATTAATCCAGGTATAATCTATATAATTATGACGATGATATATATTATTTTCAGTAATGTCAATAACTAACATATATTATTATTATTTTTTAAATAATCCACTTTTTTCAATATTACAATTAAATTCTTAATATAATAAATATTTAATGTATTAAGTAAAATTTAATATAATAGTATTTAATTATATACTAAAATGTAATTTTTTAGTATAAAACTACATGAAGTCCTGTATTGTATGTAATTTAGTTAAGTCTTTCATAAAAAGAAAAATTTCCAAATCAATATACAACAATAACAGTAATAAAACAAATTCCAACAAATATAATTTGATTCCCAATTTCCCATAGTTGACTATGGGTTATCTAATTTATATGGGTCCAAGGGCACAAACTGAGTCCAACTTCATCAAGCTTAACGTGGCTTAGTTTCTTTTCAAACCATCAAAGGTTCAATCTATACATTGGTTTAGTTTTTGCAACTGGGCTTCAACGCAACATAGAAAACATCTTGTATCAAAATTTGTCGTCCCAACTAAAGCTAGGTAGTACTAATATCTGACTTTTTTATACAATTTCCTATTTAAGTAATGTGTTAGGCCCAAATGTTTGCGATGTACATGATTATGGGTTTACTCCAGAATTATGAGCAGTGAACCCCGAGGGGTGGGGTTCATAGGTTGGCGATCAATAATCATATATTATGATCAATATGTTAAACAAGTTTAAAAATCCTCGTCTAAGCGCTATTTTGAGGGTCACCGTCCGACTATGCCTTAAGCTTAAACCTTCGTTGACTAGCGTCTAAGTCCCGCCGCCTACATCTCGATCAATCCCCGCCTAAACCTTTGGAAGCTCTGACCTCCCCGACTAGCACTTTTTAAAACACTGAGTTAAACACATTTAGTTATAAAATCATAAACAATTAATTTTATTATAAATTTAAAGAAATCAATATAAAACTACAATTGTCTTAAACAAATTTCATTAATACTAAATAAGTAAATATTTATAAAATTTGAAAGTCCAATAGTTCATCAAAAAATCATGGTCCATTTAGAATAAGAAACAAAATCCTTTATACATGCAACTTGAAGTTAATAAAAACCCACTTCGGCCTAAAAAAAGCCCACTTAAGCTTTCATCTTCTTCCTTTTTGTTGTTCTTTCGTGATTTTAGGGTTTGATGGGTAAAACACTGCTCAAATTGCAGGTGCATACAGTGGGACTTTAACTAATATTAGTGGGCGTGTATGGGGTTGAAGCTCAACCCCACCCCCTCCCGCCGCCCCCTGATCCTGAGTGAATATTAGTACTAAAATTCTTACAAATTTGATTTCGTGACAATTCAACGATGTTTGTTTTTATTTAACTCTAATAGCTATATTTCCTCATTTTTCTAAGAAAATTAAGCAATTTAGGAGTGCTACTAATGCTTTTGAATTAAAAGTTTGAAAAAGTCACCACTCGGATGGTTTAATGATGTATGTTAAATTTGTAGCATATTATCTTACAGCGTTTTGGAAGTCTATTCGTCGTTTTGGTATTATCATCTGTAATTAGTTCTTAAAGAGCTATGTGTAATTAGCTTTATGTAATTTCTCGCTTCCCCATCTATAATTTTCTTTTCTCTCTAACGCCCTATATTTCCGTTCATTTTCCGATCACCGGAATTCACATAGCATAATTTAAGAAATAAAAATTTATGAAATTAGTTTTCTTGCATATTACTATTCTAACTTGATGTTACTTGCCAATAATAATTCTGATCTTAAGTGCTTTATGTTGATCTTTAGTGTTTTTTATGCGAGTTCTGAGCGAATAAGCACTTTTATTTATTTATTTATTTATTTTTTATAATCATTTACTTAACTATTAGACAATCCAATTAAATTGACACATCTAAAACCCTTGCTAATATAAACTGGTTATATTAGAAAACTGAAGATAAGATGGTCATGTTGGAAAAAATAAAAGATTTCTGCTAATAAACGTGTTTTTTTATGTGAAAAAATGATTCAATATATGTTTATATAATTTTTAAGTGTTTGATATTTTTCTGTTAAACAGAATAAACAAAACAAAACAAACATTCAAATGTGAAAGAATAGCTAAAGAATGGTAGATAAATACCCCACCATCACATAGTTTAAAGAAAATGAGTGGTCTACTTTTTCATTTATCCTTTTCCTGCTTACCAAGTACCAACTTGCATCTATATCTTCAGCCCAATCACTCAAATAAGATACAAGTATATTCGGGGGGCTGTTTTTGCCATTGCTATTTACTTTAAATAAGGAATAGAAATGTTTCTTAAAATCTTGTAGTGTTTTTAGTAACTGCAAATAACTTTCTAAGTTAGAGAAATTATTAAATTACTACTCTCAGTTAAAATACAATTTTTAGTATGTAAATTACAGTAATTCTATATTGACACCAGTTGTTTCACACCCGTTGATACTATGAAATCTCCACCATCCATCTTGTTTTAATCTTATGGTAGAGACCTAACTACCAAAAAATGAACGGTGGAGATTGTAAAGTGTAAATAGGTGTTAAACAAGCTGGTGTCAATACAGAATTGCCTAAATAATTAATGAATGCATGTTTTTTTTAATTAATCAAAATTTAATTGTTTATAAACAGCTTAAAAAGCAACTAGAAAACTAACATACTTCAGAATTTTTTTTGCACAATTAAAATTACATGAAATGAAAAGAAGAACCTCACCCCGCCCCGGACTCGAACCTGAGATCTTTCTTATAATTTTTTTAAAAGAACATTAGAAACACTATTTATTTACATAAACCACGAAAATTTTAGCCATATTATCATTTTTCTATTCTAACAATTGCATTACCAATTAGAAATGGAACCAAAATAATGGTTGGAGTTTAGTTTTCAACGTTACCAATTAGATGAATAAAATTTAGGTAGTTTAATGTGAAAAAGTCAGTGTATGCTATTGGAAATAACTGCATCGGGATTTTTTTTTACGAAGAGATTTTCATTAAAAAGAACTTTTATCTACAATTAGTTTGATTAATAGACACTAAAAGAAATGCTCTAACACCGAAACAAATATTCCAAAAGTCGTTATATGTATAAACGTTAAGAACATCAAATTATTAATTGGTCCACCTATGCTTAAGGGCTGTCTCAAGCCATTGTCAAATTCACTGGTCCGCCTAGGCGTAGATACTTTGATCTGAAAAAGAACATCCTCAATTCTTTCATGTATAGTACACCAATGAGTTCATGGTAATATAAATTGAGTCCCAAATAGTAAATATGGCCGAAATTTTGAAAAATATCAATTATTTTCACGTCCACTCATGTCCATTGATTTTAAATCCCAAATACAGGAGCCACTGTTTTACATGCACACGAAATTGAATCCATTAGAGGGATCAATAAATGCCGTGTGAATGAGAAAGACAAAATCAACTCAACTTGCTCAGTGAATTCAACTAAAAAAATTATTTTTCTCATTTTATATTTAAAACTTTAAATTTAACTGCACAGTTTTAGGAGTATAAAGAGAGAAACTAGAAACTGATATGAAGAAGACCGAGTGTGAGAAAATTACCTCTTCCTGCTAATAAAGTTATCTCCTTTCCATTTCTGCATCTCTTCTGTAAGCTCACTCAAACAGGCAGATATGTCAATCAAAGAAGACATTGAGAACAGAAACAATGAAATAAATAGAGTGCATGAAGATGGCAGACAGCCTCTCCTACATAAGATGAACACAGCAGATGGATCTGCACAAAAGACTAACAACTGGATGGTTTATGTCAGTACTTTTGTGGCGGTCTGTGGTTCTTTCGAATTTGGCTGCTGTGTGAGTTTTCTATACTTTCAGCAACGTTCTATGCTAAACCTGTGATTCAGACAAGAAATTCGAATATTTGCTTCTTCTTTTTTCAAGTCTATCGAGTCTAATTTTGCAGGCAGGTTATTCTTCTCCAACTCAAGATGCTATAACGGATGATCTCTCTCTCTCTTTAGCACAAGTAGGTTTAATGTTTGTTCTATGCAACACATACGTATACCACAAATAAAAAAAATTGAATGTAATTTGTTTGTATACAGTATTCCATGTTTGGTTCCATATTGACATTTGGTGCTATGATTGGTGCAATAACAAGTGGGAAGATTGCCGATTTCATTGGTCGCAAAGGGGTAAGAACCATATGTTTTTATATGTATAAAGTAATATTCATTGTGCAAGATTCAATCACTAAAAATGTATACATTATGCAGGCAATGAGAGTGGCAACTGCAACATGTGTAGCGGGATGGCTTTCCATTTACTTTGCTGAGGTTTTGCCTAAATATTGTCTTGGCTAATTAGAAACACAAAATAATCTCCCCAGAAAGTAACTAATTGTCCTCATTAATTCAAAAGGGGGTTTTGGCATTGTACATTGGGAGGCTGGCAACTGGATATGGAATGGGAGTCTTCTCCTATGTGGTACATTCATCATATTGAATTCGCATTTTGTTATTGTGCTACAATGATATTTAGAATACTTGTTGTTATGGACTTTGATTACATTTTTTTATTTTGATGGAAAGGTGCCTGTATTCGTAGCTGAAATCGCACCGAAAAATCTTCGTGGAGCCCTAACAACTCTAAATCAGGTAACTCCATCATATTTTGCCAATGAGTATCCGCTTTCTTGCTTTCGGAATACTCAAACAACTCTAATACCTAAATAGGTTGTGGAAACAAAAACGTATATATATCACTTCATCTTATTGTACAGCTTATGATATGTGGTGGAGTGTCGGTTTTCTACATAATAGGGACAGTATTGACATGGAGGGCTCTAGCACTATGTGGTTAGTTTTTCATCCATGTTATTTGAATAAATAAGTAAAAAAAAACAAATAATGGCAGAAAATTTTTAGAAAGTGTGGATGTCTGGTATGAATATGCAGCAAAAAGTAACAGAGAATGAGGCTGACCTGTGACTTTTTGTAGGGCTGATTCCTTGTGCCATTTTGCTTGTTGGCTTATTTCTGATTCCAGAGTCTCCAAGATGGTTGGTAAGAGATGAAAATACGCAAGATCTTTCTACACAAATGCACATAGCAATTCATAAAATTTGAAATGACCAAGAAATTATGTCTCACACAATTCAGGCAAAGATAGGACGTGAAAAGCAGTTTGAGACTGCGCTAAAGACACTTCGAGGCAAGGACACGGATATATCTCACGAGGCGGCTGAAATCAAGGTTCACGATCCTCAGATATATGGTCTGAATTGAACAAATGAAAGCATAGCATAGCCAATGTTATAATGTCATTGCCTGGCAGGATTATATCGAGATGCTAGAGCGACTCCCGAAAGCCAAACTGTTAGACTTGTTTCAAAGACGATACCTTCGTTCTGTTACTGTAACTATTCTCCTCTAACATTTCTTTCGAAACTGAAAAAAAAAACGAACCTTTTTGACAACTCTTATGCTTGTTTGACCAGATAGGTGTTGGATTAATGGTCTGCCAGCAATTTGGAGGAATTAATGGTGTGTGCTTCTACGTCAGCAATATTTTTGAGTCAGCAGGTGAAGTAATCTTCACAAATTAAGATTTTCTCAAATCTCAACTGTAAAAGGAAAAGGAACCCCCAGAGCAAGTCCCTTAAATCTACACAAGCAAAAAAAATCCATCTCATTTCTTCCCAGTAAAACAGATGCAAAAAGTTCCTACCAATTAAAAAGCAGTTAGATTGCATATCCCAAAAGAAATCAAATCCATAAATTCGGTACAATGTTATTAAAATGTCGAATTCATACTGATATTCTAACTATTTGTCCCTGCTGTATGTCAGGATTTTCTGCCACTGTTGGAACCATAACCTATGCCATCATTCAGGTTTCTGGATTGTCACTGGTTCTGTCAACTAACAAACATTCTAGATCTTTTCTTGGATGGAGAATAACATTGAAATGAATCTGTTTCAGGTCATAGTTACTGCCCTTAACACGACTGTGATAGACAGAATCGGAAGAAAGCCTCTTTTACTGGTAATCTATTTCCTTAAACAGTTAAACTCCCAAACATTGTTACTTGTTTTGGACATATCCAAATTTAATTTTATTTATAATTGTATTTTAGGTATCTGGATCAGGATTAGTGGTTGCCTGCATCATAACTGCTCTTTCATTCTACCTAAAGGTTATTTATACACAAAGTCAAACCCAAAACTTTTTAGATGCTTTTCTTAAATTTCTAACATTCAGGAAAAAAACTTTATGCGAATCAGGATAAAAATTTGGCACTCAGTGCTGTTCCTATGCTCGCTGTTCTCGGTATACTGGTAAGACTACAAGAATCTTAAAAATGACTAAATTATCATTATTTCGCTTTGTTATCTTAAAATTTATGTTCAAGTGCAGCTATATATAAGTTCATTTTCAGCAGGAATGGGTGCCGTTCCCTGGGTTGTAATGTCTGAGGTAATCATGATTACTGAGATTAAAATAATTATTTATAGTAAAGAATCCATTGACGTAGAGGAATTCCCTGTGTTGCAGATTTTTCCTATTAATATTAAAGGAGTAGCAGGAAGCCTAGCAACACTAGTGAACTGGTTTGGTGCATGGGTTATTTCCTACACCTATAACTTTCTCGTATCCTGGAGTTCCTATGGTAAATAGAACAGTACTTTAGTTCCGCTAAACAAGCCGATATTGTAGCTATTACAATTTTTAAGCATGCTACCAAAAACAATTAAGCTAGGAAATAGAAAATCATATCTTACAGAGAGGTGGCGTCTAATCGATGTTTGAACTGTGGCTTTCAGGTACCTTTCTTCTTTATGCAGCAATAAATGCTCTTGGAATTGTGTTTGTGGCACTGGTGGTGCCAGAAACAAAAGGAAGAACCCTGGAACAAATTCAAGCCGCTATTAATGCTTAGAAAGAACACTGTGAAGTGCAAAGATCACCAATATAAATAAATATTACGCAGACAACTATCCCAAGCAAGCTATATCTCGATGAAAAAATTGCTGGACACTGTCTTTTCATTATTTATTCATCTAAATTTGTTGATCACAATTCTATTCGGAGCAAATGTTGATCCCAGAAACGATCAATTAAGAAATTGATTAGTTAATCAATTATTTTCCCCCTATTTTTTATATACTCAGTAGGAAGACCAATTTGGCTGTAAACTGTTGAATGAGAAAGAGCTTTCCTCTATAAGCATACCATCAACTAAATCATAGTAATTCCCAAGGGCACAAAGAAGATGAGCCTTTTTTCTTGGCTCATTTTCAGCGACGGATAAGAGTAGGGTCGCCACAGCCTTTGACTCTCAAGCACATAACCATTGATGAACCCTAACTTTTTAGGAAAATTCAAAATTTAAAGGCTCCGTAGCCCCGAGATCAAGCAGTATCTAAAAAATTAACCATGTAACTACAATATTCGAAAGTTGGGTGCCGTGTGGAATCAAAAAATTTGCAGTTGTGATAAGGGTATACCATAATATAACTGGAGTGGAACAAAGCATTCATAGTTTCCCGGTGGAGACCAAGACAGATGATGTAAAACTTTAATTGGCTCCTGGTGGCCGGAGTTGTAAAATAGGATTCCAAATGGGGGACAACGAAACTATACCAACCAAAGAAAAAAACGATCGTCGACAGCAGGGTTCGAACCTGCGCGGGCGAAGCCCAACAGATTTCAAGTCTGTCTCCTTAACCACTCGGACATATCGACTTACGTGTTTGCAGGATTAATTTATTTATATATATCAATTTATTGTATATGCATTACTAATATACGAAAATTAAAAAAAATGTCAAAACCCAACTTGCACCATCCATTTTGCATATATATATATATATATATATATATATATATATATATATATATATATATATGACAACAGTTGCTCTTAACTACTATTTCTGGTAGTTTGTTAAATGATGTCTCAAATGAGATTTTTTTGCAAAGCTCGTCGGAATCTTGTAAAACATGGGTCATTAAAATGAATTTGGCGGATTTCAACAAAATTCCTCCAATGATGAAAACCGCGACTTAAGAAAGAAACTTGAGTGTAATAAATGTTGAAGTTAAACCTCAACATTGAGAAGTTTCTTCTATTTGAGGGGGAAAAGAGTATGATGATATGGTTGGGGTAACCCAACGTCATCATTTCCTTCATTGTGTCAAGCCGCTACACAATGAGGTGTTTTTTTTTGCATTTAATGTTTGGTCGTTTATGGATCTTCTTCCATTAATACTTTTTTATGCACCTTCAACATTTTTGGCAATTCAGAAATTACATTTCGTCATGTCGATCCAACAGTTATTAATTTGACTTGTTATCATTAGATAACTAGAAGATTTCGGATTTCATTGATGGCTATCAAAGCTAAAACATAACAGGTATTCAATGCAGTGAAAAAATCTAATCCATGCTAAACAAATTGCAAAATACATTAGAGTTGTTGAGAGCGAGAGATTAACCTTCAACTTAACTTCCACAGGCAAATCCAATCAGGAATTATTCAAGTGAGCAACTTTTAAGTTATAACACAAAAAGTTGATAATTTTTAGGTATAATCAATGATGGAATATTTGTATTGTTTAACATTTAAATCTCACTAATTCCTTTTTTTTTCTAAATTCCCATAAGGCGAATATCTTGTGGTTTAACCCACAATAACCTTGCACACTTCCTTAGTGTAATCTAACCACATTTAAAAATAAATGAAAACCTTGTTATTTAAGGCTTTCACCACAACGAGATTTTCAAGATATAAAAATGAGCCATTCAAGCATGAACCAAAACAGCAACTTATTATACCAGAAAAGTTGAAATATTTTTAATTAAATAAAAAAGCTCTAGCTTGCATTGCATGTTCAATAAGGGCATACCCAAATTTCACATGCTTTATTCAACATCCTTTTATTTTCTTAAAGCAACAACATAAACAAACTAAATAAAAGACGCATCAAAGATCAGTAAATTGACCTTGAGCTAAGGATGTCCGAGACTAACTAAAGCCAGAGCTTGATTGAGAAAAACAACCGCATGGTGCCATGTCTCACTCATGCGCAAACCGGACCTTAAGGCGCATGATAATAGGAGCCCTACAAGAAGGACAATCCCTAATTCCTTGCTGCTTATGAACCTCGTTGCACCCAACACATAGAACCTCATGCGCACATGGCACGAAAATCACGGACCGCTCCTCCGACAAGCACATCACACATTCTCTCTCCCGCTTTTTGCTTGGCTCGGCCGCACTTTTCCCTTTTTGTTTTCCTCCTTGAGTTCCGCTACTCATGCTTTTTTTAAGATCTGCGATTCGCGAGCCCTCGGTCTTTAACTTCAGTTTGGAAAGTTCTTCATCCAAAGTCTTGATCACTTCCTCGTATTTCTTCATATCCATCTTCGCTTTGTCTTTCACAATCTCTTCCTTTTCCATCAACGAAGCTTCGAATCGTTCCTGCTCGTTCTTCAAGGCAGCTACTTGTTTCAGCACTTCTTCCTTCTCTAACGTCTCCTCTTTCAGCTTGTCCTGCACATAAAATCATAACAAAAGTTGAACTATATCTTTTCAAGATTAGGTCATTTTAGAGACGGTTAAGTACCTGAATTCGGCTGTGGACTTTTTCGGCGATTGACAATTCTTGCTGCAGCTCAGCTGTCTTTTTCTTATGAGTCTTCAGCTCCTCCTGCAAATAGCTTAACTTTCCATTCCATGATTGAACTTCCTTCAAGGTCTTTCCTTCTTTCTCCAACGCTTCTTCGCAGTTCATCGAAGCCTCCACAGCCTGCATTTTCGCGATTTGCATCTCATCCCACAGCTTAACCTGCTCCCCCTTGAGCTTTGTAATGGTGTCGTTGG
Source organism: Euphorbia schlechtendalii (assembly GCA_949673415.1). NCBI lineage: Eukaryota > Viridiplantae > Streptophyta > Magnoliopsida > Malpighiales > Euphorbiaceae > Euphorbia > Euphorbia schlechtendalii. The sequence continues at coordinate 5,633 of CATIWQ010406328.1, read as the reverse complement.
TTAGCTCGACTTGGCAGCTCGCGTTGACCATCGAGAACTGCATATCTGATACCCTTTTGTGCGCGTTGTCCTCGAACATTTTCTTCTCGTTCTTCAACTTTTCTATCACTTCCTTCTCCTGCCTTAATGCTGTCAGCTCGGTCTTGTCTCTGCTGAGCCTAGCCGTCGCCTCCATCACTTTCTGGTTTGCCCAGTCGGTCCAACCTTGCACTTCATTCTGAAGTTTCTCCTTTCGAGCCAATAGTTTCAGAATCGTCTCTTCTTTGGAATCTCGCGGGACGTATTTTCCAGTAGATGCATCAAATGGGATTCCAATATCAGCGAGATTTGGAGTAGTACTCTTAGGGGCGGCCTCTTTCTCTTTCGCTTCAGGCTTGGATGATGGTGAAGATTGATCAGGAGTTGCTGACGTGGATGCTGACCCTTTTCCTTTACTTTTCAACACGGTAGTCGATTTGGACTTCGATTTAGAGCCTTTTTTCTGCACGCCGAGCGATTTAGCTGGTGATTTAGCTTTCTTGTCGTCCCCGCCGCCGCCAACAAGACCACTACCAACAATAGTCTTGTTATCAGTCAGATCGATCTGATCGCCAAACACTTTCTGAAGTGTTTGAAGCTCCTTTTTCTTCAGCGGTTTTCGCCCCTTGCTGGCCAACGTTTCTTCCAGGATAGCCGCCGGAGTTTTCGGTTTATATTCTTCACTCTCTTTCCCTTTAGAAGCAGTGAGACTTTTCAGGTGACTCACTTTATCCGAAAAACTCCCGGATTTCAGCGTCGAAGGCGAAGAAGTATCATCACCGCTGGTAATGACATTATTGCCCTTGAGTTCAGCCAGCAGATCTCCTTGGACAGCACAAGCCTGCACAATGTCCACATCAAACAACACCAACCACCACATAGCTTCAGCGACGGTCAACGAGGGCTTGACTTGGACAAGCACAAGGACGAGTTCAACCATGGTGTATTCAACCATCTCGTTCAAACTATCGAACTCTATATCGTCCATGCAACTGTCGTTAACCCCGGTTTCCAACACAACGATAGCATCGTTCACTATGTTTGTGGCAATGTCCTTTCCCCCGCGGTAGAATCCAGTCCTTGTGATGGCGTCTAGGGCAGAAGATTCTCCGTAGCCAAGCTCAACGAGGCGCTGAAGCGCGGTGTTGAAGATGGTGTGGATTCTGTAGATAAGTATGGTTTGAAATTGGTGGACAAGTGGATCTTTCCACTGAGAAGCTGTGGCCTCAGGATTTGGCTGTAGCTCGTCCGCGGAGGCATCTGGAGTGCTGACTGGGATATGTCGACAAGGATCGGATGATTTTCGCTTGTTTTTGCTTGTTTTGTCAACTGAACAAGTTGTCTTGATGCTGCTACTGCTCCCGCTGTTGTTATCTCCAGGTTTGCTCATGGTTGCTGTATGTACATACATATATTATATTACCACAAAAATATAACAATAAAAATTTCATTAATACTTTTGATAGAGTACTTTATCAATTAAATCAAATAAAGGAAATTCGGAAAAGCTAAAACAAGTTGAAAAGCTTGTATTTGTTAGCTTAATTCTATGTAGAAATGTTACGAGCCGGGCTTGGACATTTAATTTTTTCAAAAACCTAGGCCGAGCTTTTCAAAACCCGAATTTTTATGGGTCAGACTTAGTTTTTATATAAATACCCGAACCCGGTCTGAAGAATAATTTTATTTATTTGTTATATATTTATACATTAAATTTATAACTATTTTAAAATTTTATGTTTTATATTATTAAATTTATATACTTGATTATAATGAATTTTATCATATTAAAAATTTTAAGTAAACAATGCAATTATATTTAAAATTTAAATATATTTTGATTTATCTTATATTCTTTCTATTTAATTTAATAAAAAAATTTATAACAAATTAAATATTCACGGATCCCGGCCGAGCTTGGGAATTATCTTGTAAACCCGGCTCAAGCCCTGTTTGAACCCGAAGTTCTAAAGTATGGGCTTGGGTTAACAATTTTATTAAAAAACCCACCAAACTCGACCCGAACCCGCCCCAGCCCGCCCAACGGACTGGTCTAACTCTATGAAAAGGAAAACCTAATCATTTTATAACAGAAAGGAAAACCTAATTTCTACAAATAACAATTAATTGATAAGTTTAATCATAGAAAAATTCACCTATATATTGTTCCCAAATGTTAATTTCATACAATAGGTCCTACGAATTTAATTACATCCAAGGATATGCCATTATTAAATAAAGATTTTAGTATATGTGACTAAGGTCTTGATTTAGTGGTTAAGAAGGAAGTTGTACAACTTTAAAGATTTCGATTCTAGTCACATCCGAAACTGATTGGAGATTTTTCCTTCTTTTTAATGTTGCAAGTTTAAATGAGTCAATTTTTCTTCTTATTTTTAGTTCATAACTATACAGGGACGCAAAATAATCATAACGAGAATAACTGGAAAACTTTTCTTTTAGTTTTTAAATTTTATAAAATATTATTAATGAAAGTTTTCAAGACGGATAAATATAAGGTTAATTTTCAAAAACATGTCTTATAGTTTGACATTTTTGTAAAAGGTTCTTATGGATTTTTTTTTTCAAAAGAGTGTTTTAGGTTTCAAAAGTTAACGAAAATATAATTTTCAATTTGAAATAACGTTATAAAAAAAAGGTAATCATGTCTATTTTGAGTTGAGATTTTGCAGAATAATGAATAAAAATACAATACACTTACTTTGGTAATAAATTTAAGAAATTTTTGAGAAGTACGAATAATTTTTTATAATTAAAATGTGATCGTAGTTTTAAAAATTCATTATAAATTGAATAATATAAAAAAATTACTCAAATTTTGATGAATAATTCTTAAATAATATGATCAAGTTATAGGAATGTTTGATTTATTAAATTACATTTTGAAACTGTACTATTTGTAATAAAAAATAATTTTTTTTCTTCATTTATAAATTTTTGAAATCACAAACATCTTTGTAAATAAAAAATTTTCAAGGACCATTTTACAAATGATTCAAACCACAAGGCATGCTTTTTCAAGTTTACCCTAATTATAATTATATATTACATGATAATATGTTTTCACCTTGTTTTTAATCATAAGAAAAACTCATTTTGAAAACTTTGATTTTTTAAAATGTATTTTTTTTCAAAGTCATAAATTAGCGATAAAAGGTTTGTATTTATAACTGTTTTATATAGTTCCGCACTTAAGTCTATGATTTATAAAATAATTTATATTCACCTATCCATAACACCATTTGGACACGAGTAAAATACAGTCTTAATTATAGTTGCAAAAAAATAATAAATAAATTACCAAATGATAGAAAAAATTTATTTGGAAATAAAAAAACAACTATTTAAAATCTGTTACAAATAGTCAAACGACAATTTTGGCATGCTAAATTTTATTGAATCAAATTCACCCCTCCGTCCCAAATAAAATGATAAATTTGATAGTTGATGTAGAAAAAATTCAAAACTGAAATTTCATCTAAAGACAGATAAAATAATATATAAACACACAAACAAATAAATTATTTTTTTGTTAGTTACCCACTTCTTTTATGAAAATGATGAATTAATTTCCGCAAATGATCAGATTTTGTCTTATAAGATGATGGGTAAAAGTGTAAGAATTTAAAAATTTGAGATGGTGTTGGTGAATTTGTATTTTTCAAAGTAAAAGTTACTTTGCCAGTTGAATTAATGGTGTGAAAGTTAATCCATTGATAATAGCAACCCACAAAACAAAATCACTAAAGGAAACTCAAAATTTGATGGTCATCAGGTTTCAGATAACAGCATAAATAAGTTTAGTGGCAATTATGGTAACAAAGAAAAGTCGGAGGATGGCAGGTGTAATTACCGTCTGGTTCAGTGAGGCAGCGAGATTTCAAGTAGGCAGCTGAAAAAGCCATTCAAATACATTGAACAATCAATCACATGAATTAAACCACAAATTAAAAATAAATAAGGTTTATATGGAAATAACAACTCACCTAACCGTTCGTGTTCAAATCGTATAATCGCCTGTACACAAAATAATAATAATTCATATTAATGAATAAACCAACTGCACCAAAATGATCTTAAAACAAAATTCAAACACACGTTAACAAGTATTGTTTGTGCTTAACTAACCCAAAACGCCACCACATCTGTTTGTAAAAGCAAGAAAAAACAATAAAATCGGTTGTTTTACAGCAGAAATGGAAAAGTTTCATAGATCAAAAATGAAGAAAATAAACAAAATGAAATCGTATAATGAAGGAGATAATGGATTATAAAGAGATGCTACCTTGAATGAAATCAAAGTGACGAAACAGTTAAAATGGCGTTAAGAGCTCATTCTGTATAAAAGAGGTTGAATTGAGTGAGTGAGTTCTTCAATGGCAGCTCTTCTGAGTTTATATAGAACAAACTTTTTAACCATGGTCTTGTTTTACTCTTCTTTTTGAGTTAGATTTAACCTTGGTTAAACTTCTTTTTTTTAATGTTTTTTTACACTTTACCTTTGAGGACCGAAAGATAACTTTTACATGGTCTTTGGCCACTATTTGACATTTTTATTTCAAGGATTGAGTTGGATGATAAACTTAGTTACTAAGTATAAATACATCTTCAAACAATAAGGGTGTTAATTGAAAAAATTAGGTTGGAATGGTCGCTCCTTTAACTACACCTCTGCAATACTCATGCCTTGATTTAGTGGGTCGATACTGATTGTGAGAGCAAATGTAGATTATTATCTTATAAAAACCTTTTCGAGATAACAATAATAAAATGCTTGCAAAGAATAAAATGATATATTATTAAAACTTTGTAATGATAAATTATGTTACAAATCCTAAACAACCTTGAAGAAAACAAAAGGTTAGTATATTTTTTTTGTTGCTCATCCACTTCATCAGAGTTTTGCTTCGACTACATCTAGATTCGATATAGATTGCACGTCTGATTATAATGGGTGAGTCTCCAAACAAAATTTTTCTAAGTTAACAAGATTTCGAACTCAAAATCTTGTTTAAGGGATACCAAATGCTTATCACTTTGAACAACCATTATTAAAAATGGTTAATTTTAAATAAGAAAAATTAAGAAAATAATGCAATAAATATTATTATTATTATTATTATTATTATTATTATTATAATAAAAGGTCATAATATTATTCATTATTGGTTTAAATTTATTAATATTTATTTTTTAAACTAAAAATATTTATTAAACAAGCTGAAAATTATATTTATATGCTCCTAATATATTATAATATTAAATGTTAGTAACTTTTGTTATATGATTTGAAGTATATGTTTTTGACTTACAAGTTGCTAACTTGTTGAATAAGTAAGAGGATTCAAATTCGACTTTCATTAAATACATTTATACATAAAAATTAGAACGTTAATTATGACTAGTCACGAAAAATATTATCTTGTGAAAATTGACTCTTAAGTATTTATCATTTTTAAGAAAAAACTGTACAACTTTTGAGATTTTAAAATGAATCTGCTAAAAGTAATTATATTTAGTAAAAATTAATTGTTTAGGATTTTGATACTATAGTGCTAGATTTTTGTAGATATTTCTTTTGATTTATAATCATT
>CATIWQ010406310.1:0-23911 GCA_949673415.1 Euphorbia schlechtendalii | reverse complement strand
CTCCCGCGCTTTGAAATTAAAGCAACTCACAGCCCGCAGGGTCAGATCAGCGAGATCCCCTCGGCGCTCCCGCGCTTTGAAATTAAAGCAACTCACAGCTAGTAGGGTCAGATCAGCGAGATCCCCTCGGCACTCTCGCGTTTTGAAATTAAAGCGACTCACAGCCCGCAGGGTCAGAACAGTGAGATCCCCTCGGCGCTCCCGCGCTTTGAAATTAAAGCAACCCACAGCCCGCAGGGTCAGATCAGCAAGATCCCCTCGGTGCTCTCTCACTTTGAAATAAAAGCAAAACAAACAGCTCGCGGGGTCAGATCAGCGAGACCCCATCGGCCCTACCTTACTTTATAACGAAAGCAAGTTGTAAGTAAAGCACACATTGGCACGCAACAGTGGTAAGAAAATATGGAGTACATTGACAAATTAATCAACGAACAAAAGCCATGAACAAGAAAATGTCATTTCATTTATAAAAAGATTGAGTTCACAGAAGTCGAACTCAATGGTCACCAATATTAACAAAGTTTAAAACAAAAACACAAAGCGAAGCAAGAAAAGCGAGGTTATCATGACTGAACTTCCTCCTCCTCAGTCCCCACCGAAGAAACGTTTGAGTAAGAAGGCTCTGGCGCGGGAGGCCCAAATATGCGCTCATCCTCCTCCCAGCGACCGAGGGGCTCATCGGAAGGGGCCAATTAGGCTAGATCGTCGATATCAGCCTTTGGAAACTTAACAAGCACAACGCAAAGAAAGGCGATCCGATAGCTGAGGTGATCCTCCCGCCAATCTTCGCGTGTTTGCTTCACCTTCAGTTTGTACTTGGCCTTATGACGATCTTGCTTATATTGGAGATCTTGCAAAGCTTTGGTTTTATCTTCAGCAATGGTCCTCCAATACCCCAGCCCCTTCTCTGCGTCCTCCAAGTTTTTTGTCGCGCGAGAAACGAGGGGACATACCTGTTATGAAAGTGCCATCATTACTGAAAAGTTATAGCGGATGTGAAAGGCCGTACCAGCTCAACAGTCGCACCCCCATCCAAACGTCACTACAGAGGCAAAACCCGTGAACAGACTTTCAACGGCCCTAAAGAGCCTTCATTTGGGCTCGTTCGGGGGGGGGGCTCCTGATGTCAAGGCCCATTAAAGACCTCAAGGCCCATTTAAGGCCTGTTAAAAAACCCAACAACTACATCTTGGGGGTAGAAACAAAAGTATACCTCAGCTTGAACACGCGCCGATACCCCATCAGCATAACATCAAGCCGAGGTACTATATAGCACACTAAAGGCTTTCGGCGTTACCCACCGCGTGTAAGCTGAGACACCATCCTTAGAACCCATGCCGACACCAGCGCACTCCTTCTCTCTCCTTTATCGCATTAAATGCAATACTGGCTGACAGAGACGAATCATTTAATGCTCCGACGGCGGACAAGACCCCCAAGCGGCTTGCCACACGTGTACCTCTTATAGACGGGTCCCACACATCATCATTACATGCAATCCTATAAATAGCAAGACAATCTCCCACTGTAGAGGTAACATCTATTATTCTAAGAATACACTAAGACTACCCTTCTCAAACTACTAACTAGATCGTCGGAGGGTCTTTGCCGGAAACACTTCCGGCCAGAGACTTGTTTGCAGGGCCCGCGAAGACTCAAAGGCTTGAAGATCACTTCCGAAGGACATCAACTGTAATTTGGAAATAGTAGATCGATTAACGGCAGAAATGGTGGAGCAAGCGAGTATCGCTACTGAGGATGAGATGAAGGAGAGGGAATAACCGATTGCAAAATCCGAATGTAGAATGAAGCAAGGGTATTTTTGTCAACTCAATATATAAAAGGCAAGACCAATTGAATTCTCGTGAAATGATTTGAATACTGAAAGCCAAAATTTGAATCTTTTGAAATCTTCCAAAATTGTCCCTTTCCAAACAAAGAAATTGGCAAAAATGAATTCGAATTAATTGAATTAGGCTTCCAAACAAAGCCTCGTATTCGTATATGATATGCTTATGAATTTGCTTCATTGTTACAATGATCGAATTGAGGATGAGCCTTAATTCAGCTTAAAATAAAAGTTAAAGAATTGAATGAAATTTTCCATGTCATATACAACATTAAAATCTCTATAGATGTAGTTTAAATAGCAAGTTGTCATATCCTCTTTTGAGCACTTTTGGTACTACTTATCTCGCGTACTCAAATATTTTCCACTACTTTTTCAAAAACTGGGCGGCGTCAAGGGGGTCTTGAGTAGTCAGTTGACTCTCCAACGCCGGGGAACACTATGGACATAAATATTCGATTTAGAGTTTATGTGAATTTTGACCCCCTCGACCCAAGGAAGAAGAAAGCCCAAACCGGGCTTTTGTAAATGTAGCCCAAAAATCTTTACCGGTCTAATTTGTACACATGCATAAAAATGTAACCCCTTCTATCCTTTTAAATTTATTATCACAACATAACTTATTGTTTACAAATATAAAGCCCTTTTGCATATAAACTTTTTAAAATTAAGTAGACGTGTATTTTTTAAATTCTAATGTTTAATTTATTTAATTTGTTTTTTCATTATGTTAACTTATATTTTTGTTTTGTACAATTTATTTTAAATATTAGTAGCAAATTAAAAAGTTAATTCAAAACTTCAAATTGAAATTATTAGGATTTTTAACTGAATTTCCAATATTCTTTTGTTGTTTTTTTAAGTGTTTTGTATATGACAATAGCTATTTATAAAGTAATATTGGTAAGAAATTTATATTATAAAGCTATGGTTACCGTCATTGATTTTAAAGTTGTTTGTTTAAAATCATTTCTCAACCTTTGCAACCATTACAAATTGACCTTATAAAAATATGCTACTTATAACAACTTCTCGTCATGTCTAAATATAAAAGGTTCCGATTTTGATCCCCTAAAGTAGACTCCTAACACCGCTACCGAAAAAAATGGTCTCACATGATCTATAGGAAGGTAGAAGATGGCAACGCCCAAATTCGCAACTAATGATTGAGCTTTTTTATATGTAACGTCAGAAGAATGTATTAAGGGTATAATTGATCTTTTTTAGCTAATCTATTATATTGTTTTCTTAAAACTAGTTCAATGTTCTTTTATGAAATATTGGTAAATGCAAGGATAAATTATAACTTTCACACTTCCGTCCTTGCATAGCATTTACACGCTAGTAAGTTTCTATTAGTTTCTGCTAGCCTAACCTCCGAGACCAATTGAATTGAAAGTCATTGTAATTTGTGCATTGTAAGCTGTAGTCATTTGAAATTACAAAGTGATCAATACGTGGAAAAAGGTGAACAAAGTAAGTTAAATAATTTATTCTCCTTTTTACCAGTAGAAAAGTTTTCAAAATCAAATCCACCTGGGTAACATAGCCTTAAGAAAATTATAATAATACACACATATTTCATTCATTCTACTGTAATTGGAATATAAATAATTATTTTGTGTTAGAATAGTTATAAAAATTGAGGAGTTTAAATTACGTAATTTAGGCCTTGTTTTTTATAACTTCTGAAAGTTCAACTGAACTTAACTGAATTTAATTTAACTGAACTTAACTTAACTTAATTTAACTTATTTTAGTATAAATTTATAACTACACATAACTGAACTTAACTGAATTTAACTTAACTGAACTATTGTAGTTGAAAAGAACAATACCTTAATTTAGTAACAGTTAATTCGAATTAAAATACTTGCTATAAACAGTAAAAGATATGCGTAATAAACAAAGGAACACTCTTGTTAATTTTGTTTTTGAAGACTATGAAATTTTGGACAAAAAAAAAACCCAGCATATTATATTCTTTTATAGTATTAAGCACAAAGTTAAAAATGCATATATATATATATATATATATATATATATATATATATATATAACAAAACACTGCACACAATGACAAAGTTGCGAGGGATTTACAAAAGGGAAATTGTTATGAATGTCGTATTTGATTAAACTATTTACTAATTTACCTTCTAATTTATTTCTTTGCATTCCATAACCATTTAAAATTTGATTTTTTGCCCTGTACATTCCTTGTTTAATTATCAACTGATGATGTCACAGATGAAGTCATGCTCGTTTTTTAATTTTCTCTCATATTATTTTGTCATTATCTTTTGAACCGTTTATTTTTTTGACATGCCGCTTTAGAGTTTTTTTGTTCATCTTATTTTTATCTTCGAAACGCCATCCATTGTGATATGCTTTTTCGAAATTTTTTTCCAACCATTCGATTTTTGTAGAAAACTAGTAGCTACCACGTAGCTACCATGTTCCTACCATGTTATCTGCTTCTGTTTTGTTTCATTTTCAAATTCATTTTCCAACCATGTTCCTACCGGATAGTGCTCCTGTCATGTTTAACTACTGGATAGTGCTCCTTTCATCAGTTATCTATCAGGAAACTACAGTAATATTTGTCATTTTTTACTTCCTACCATGCCCCTACCATGTTCTACCATGTTGTTATCTGCTTCTGTTTTGTTTGATTTTCAAGGTCATTTTCCTACCATGTTCCTACCAGATAGTGCTCCTAGCATGTTTAACTATTGGATAGTGCTCATTTCATCAGTAATTTATCAGGAAACTACACTAATATTTCCAGAGTTGACATTTTTTACTTCCTACCATGTGTCTACCATGTTCCTACCATGTTGTTATCTGCTTCTATTTTGTTTAATTTTCAAGTTCATTTTCCTACCATGTTCATACCAGATAGTGCTCTTGTCATGTTTAACTATTAGATAGTACTCCTTTCATCAGTTATCTATCAGGAAACTACAGCAATATTTCCAGAGTTGTCATTTTTTACTTCCTACCATGTCCTTACCATGTTCCTACCATGTTGTTATCTAATTCTGTTTTGTTTGATTTTCAAATTCATTTTCCTCCCATGTTACTATCATGTTCCTACCAGATAATGCTCCTGTCATGTTGAACTACTAGATAGTATTCCTTTCATCAGTTATCTATCAGGAAACTACTATAATATTTTAAGAGTTGTCATTTTTTACTTCCTACCATGTCCCTACCATATTGTTATCTGCTTTTGTTTTGTTTGATTTTCATGTTCATTTTCCTACCATGTTCCTACCAAATAGTGCTCCTGTCATGTTTAACTACTAGATATTATTCCTTTTATCAATTATCTATCAGGAAACTATAGCAATATTTCCAGAGTTGTCATTTTTTACTTCCTACCATGTTCCCACCATGTTATTATCTAATTCTATTTTGTTTGATTTTCAAGTTCATTTTCCTCCCATGTTCCTACCAGATAATGCTCTTGTCATGTTTAACTACTGATAATGTTCCTTTCATCAGTTATCTATCAGGAAACTACTATAATATTTTCAGAGTTGTCATTTTTTACTTCCTACCATGTTGTTATCTCTGCTTCTGTTTTGTTTGATTTTCAAGTTCATTTTCCTACCATGTTACTACCAGATAGTGCTCCTAACATGTTTAACTACTGGAAAGTGCTCCTTTCATCAGTTATCTATCAGGAAACTATATTAGTATTTCCAGAGTTGTTATTTTTTACTTCCTACCATGTCCCTACCATGTTATCTGATTCTGTTTTATTTGATTTTCAAGTTCATTTTCCTACCATGTTACTACCATGTTCCTACCAGATAGTGCTCCTGATATGTTTAACTATTGGATAGTGTTCCTTTCATCGGTTATCTATTAGGAAACTACAGTAATATTTCCAGAATTGTCATTTTTTACTTCCTACCATGTCCCTACCATGTTATTTGCTTCTATTTTGTTTGATTTTTCATGTTCATTTTTTTACCATGTTCCTACTAGATAGTGTTCCTGCCATGTTTAACTACTAGATAGTGCTCCTTTCATTAGAAATCTATCAGATAACTTACAGAAGTATTTTCAGAGCTGTCATTTTTTACTTCCTACCATGTCCTTACTATGTTCCTACCATGTTGTTATCTATTCTGCTTTCTTTGATTTTCAAGTTCATCTTCCTACCATGTACTAGATAGTGCTTCTATCATGTTTAACTACTGATAGTGCTCCTTTCATCAGTTATCTATCAGGAAACTATAATAATATTTCCAGAATTATCATTTTTTACTTCCTACCATGTTCCTACCATATATCGAATAATTAAAAAATTATTAAAAAAGTATATCACAATGGATGGCATTTCGAAGGTAAAAATGAGACGAACAAAAAACTCTAAAGCGACATGTCTAAAAAATGAACGGAATAAAAGATAATGACAAAATAAGATGAGAAAATTAAAAAACAAGCATGATTTCATATGTGATGTCATCAGTTGGTAGTGGAAGAGAACAAAATAACTTAAACGTATAGAAGGTGAGTTTAAAAATTATTTGATCAAAATAGTTATGGACCAAAATTTGGTTGATATAAATACTTAAAATCAATCCATTTATAAAATTTCCCCTTTACAAAAACCATCACCAAAATACATATAAACAAACTATATAAACAGGAGAATGCTCAGGCATTACAAAATTAATCTTCCGGTCTTGTTCATCTTTAACCTCCTTCCACTCCTGCAACCTTGCTTCCTAACATCCTCAAAATAATCGAAAATATCCTCAGAAGGACTATCCTGCAACCACAAGGTTGTATAAACAAAACCAACACATATGCAATCCCATTCTGTTTTTAAGATATATCTATCCCTCGAGCATAAGAAAAATATACAAGTTTTAAGATACAAGTATGAGGATCTAACAAACCCTGTATTCTAACCACAAACTGCATTGAAGAAACAAGCTGCTATCCTTTATTATATGCTGGTAGATCCATCCAAACATTGCACCAGATATTACCATCATATGCCAAAACCTGCCTAACTTAATAGAGTTTCCATGAAATGTTGCACTAGATTCAAGTAAGTATGGTAATTCTCTAAATCTTGAAATTGCCATAAATAGACACATTTGAAGGGAAACAAAGCATATATTCTAATTTTAGGATTATCGTATCCTCAACTAATACTTCCACAACAACAACATATGCAAACTCAAAAACTCACAAGGACAAGCCAATTACATAGACTATCTTCAAAGCCAATTACTCAATGTAGATATGATATAGACATTCAGTTAAAGAGACAAGGATAAGCATTTTTTGTGATTAGTGATGCTTTGTGTCAATTAAGCTTCGCTCACAAGCTCTTTAGAATAAAAAAGTAAGGAACATACTTGCATAACAGATGAAAATTAACATCAAGAAAAAAAGTAAAGAGAGGCGTAGTTATCATATTACCTCACAATATAGGATAATATACTTCTTTGTGCAGTCCAGACGGGCACAACTTGTCGTCGGTCCTCAACAACAGCCCCTGGCCTTGCTCCCTCCATTCCCGCTAGAGCAAATTCTGGACGGTCCAAACGGCGTTCCGTCTGCATCAGTGTTGTACCCTACATCTGACTGAAGCACTTTACACAACAAACCAGAAATCAAATATTAAACATAAAACACAACTGACTGAAGTACTCTACACAACCAACAAGAAACCACTTATGAAATATAAAACAATACTGAATAAAGTACTCTACACAACAAACAAAAAACCAATTATTAAACATAAAACACAACTGACTGAAGCACTCTACACAACCAACAAGAAACCACATATTAAATATAAAACATAACTGACTGAAGCACTCTACATAACAAACTAGAAACCACAGATTAAACATAAAACACAACTGACTGAAGGACTCTTCAAAACAAACTAAAAACAATAGATTAAACATAAAACTGATCTGACGGAAGCACTCTACACAACAAACCAGAAACCAAAGATTAAACAAAAAACATAACTGACTAAAGGACTCTACACAATAAACCAGAAACCACAGATTAAACATAAAATACAACTGGCTGAAGCACTCTACACAACAAACTAAAAACCACAGATTAAACATTAAAACACAACTGACTGAAGCACTCTACACAACAAACAAGAAACCATAGATTAAACATAAAACACAACTGGCTGAAGCACTCTACATAAAAAACCATAATCCATAGATTAAGCATAAAACATAACTGACTGAAGCACTCTACACAACAAACAAGAAACCACAAGTTAAACATCAAACACAATTGACTGAAGCACTCTACAAAATAAACCAGAAATCACATATTCAACATAAAAAATAACTGACTGAAGCACTCTACAGAACAAACTTTAAACCATAGATAAAACATAAAACAAATCATATATTCTAATTCTAGGACTATCGTATCCTCAACTAATACTTCCACAACAACATATGCAAACTCAGAAACTCACAAGGAAAAGCAAATTATATAGACTATCTTCAAAGCCAATTACTCAATGTAGAAATGATATAGACATTCAGTTAAATAGACAAGGATAAGCATTGTTTATGATTAGTGATGCTCCGTGTTAATTAGGCTTGGCTCACAAGCTCTTTAAAATCAAACAACAAGGAAAAAACTTGCATAACAGATGAAAATTAACATCAACGAAACAAGTAAAGAGAGGCTTAGTTAGCAGATTACCTCACAATATAGGATAATATACTTCTTTGTAAAGTCCAAACGAGCCCAACTCGTCGTTAGTCCTCAACAACAGCCCCTGGCCTTGCTCCCCCCATTCCAGCTAAAGCGAATTCTGGACGGTCCTAAACGGCGTTCCGTCTGCATCATTGTTATACCCCACAACTGACTGAAGCACTTTACACAACCAATAAGAAACCACTTATTAAATATAAAAACAATACTGGCTTAAGCACTCTACACAACAAATCAGAAACCAATTATTAAACATAAAACACAACTAACTGAAGCACACTATACAACCAAACAGAAACCACATATTAAATATAAAACATAACTGACTGAAGCACTCTACATAACAAACAAGAAACCATAGATTAAACATAAAACACAACTGACTGAAGGACTCTACATAACAAACCAAAAACAACAGATTAAACATAAAACAGAACTGTTTGAAGCACTATACACAACCAACAAGAAACCACTTATTAAATATAAAGCAATACTGACTGAAGCACTCTAGACAACAAACCAGAAATTAATTAGTAAACATAAAACACAACTAACTGAAACACTTTACACAACCAACAAGAAACCACATATTAAATATAAAACATAACTGACTGAAGCACTCTACATAACAAACTAGAAACCACAAATTAAACATAAAACATAACTAACTGAAGGACTTTACATAACAAACCAAAAACAACAGATTAAACATAAAACACAACTGACTGAAGCACTCAACACAAAAAACTAGAAACCACAGATTAAACAAAAAACACAACTGATTGAAGGACTCTACACAATAAACAAGAAACCACATATTAAACATAAAACACAATTGGCTGAAGCACTCTACACAACAAACTAAAAATCATAGATTAAACATAAAACACAACTGACAGAAGTACTCTACACAACAAACCAGAAACCACAGATTAAACATAAAACATAACTGGCTGAAGCACTCTACATAAAAAAAACCAGAATCCACAGATTAAGCATCAAACACAACTGATTGAAGCACTCTACAAAACAAACAAGAAACAACAAGTTAAACATAAAAAAGAATTGACTGAAGCACTCTACAAAACAAAAAAGAAATCACATATTAAACATAAAAAATAACTAACTAAAGCACTCTACAGAACAAACTTTACACCACAGATAAAACATAAAACAAATCATATATTCTAATTCTAGGACTATCGTATCCTCAACTAATACTTCCACAACAACATATGCAAACTCATAAACTCACAAGGACAAGCCAATTACATAAACTATCTTCAAAGCCAATTACTCAATGTAGAAATGATATAGATATTCAATTAAATAGACAAGGATAAGAATTGTTTTTAATTAGTGATGCTCCGTGTCAATTAGGCTTGGCTCACAAGCTCTTTAGAATAAAAAAGCAAGGAACAGACTTGCATAACAGATGAAAATTAACATCAAAGAAACAAGTAAAAAGAGGCTTAGCTAGCAGATTACCTGATAATATAAGATAATATACTTCTTTGTACAGTCCAAACGGGCCCAATCATCGTTGGTCCTCAATCACAACACCCGCCCTTGCTCCACCCATTCCCGCTAGAGCGAATACTGGACGATCTAGAACGACGTTCCGTCTGCATTAGTGTTTTACCCTACAACTGACTGAAGCACTTTACATAACAAACCAGAACCAAATATTAAACATAAAACACAACTAACTGAAGCACTCTACACAACCAACAAGAAATCTCTTATTAAATATAAAACAATACTGACTGAAGCACTCTAAAAAACAAACCATAAACTAATTATTAAACATAAAACACAACTGACTGAAGTACTCGGCACTACCAACAAGAAACCACATATTAAATATAAAACATAACTGACTGAAGCACTCTACATAACAAACCAGAAACCATATATTAAACATAAAGCTCAACTGACTGAAGGACTCTACATAATAAACCAATAAAAATAGATTAAACATAAAACACAGCTGAATGAAGCACTCTACACAACAAACAAGAATACATAGATTAAACAAAAAACACAACTAATTGAAGCACTCTACACAATAAACCAGAAACCACAGATTAAATATAAAATGCAATTGGCTGAAGCACTCTACACTACAAACTAAAAACCACATATTAAACATAAAACACAACTGACTAAAGCACTCTACACAATAAACTAGAAACCAAAGATTAAACATAAAACACAAATGGTTGAAGCACTCTACATAAAAAAACCAGAATCCACAGATTAAGCATAAAACATATCTGACTGAAGCACTTTACACAACAAACAAGAAACCACAGGTTAAAAATAAAACACAATTGAATGAAGCACTCTAAACAACAAGCCAGAAAATACATATTAAACATAAAACTTAACTGACTGAAGCACTCTACAAAATAAACTTTAAACCACAGATTAAACATAAAACAAAGCATATATTCTAATTTTAGGACTATCGTATCCTCAACTAATACTTCCACAGCAACATATGCAAACTCAGAAACTCAAAAGGATAAGCTAATTACATAGATTATCTTCAAAGCCAATTACTCAATGGAGAAATGATATAGACATTCAGTTAAATAGACAAGGACAAGCATTGTTTGTGATTAGTGATGCACCGTGTCAATTAAGCTTAGCTCATAAGCTCTTAACAGATGAAAATTAACATCAAGGAAACAAGTAAAGAGAGGCTTAGTCTGCAGATTACCTCACAATATAGGATAATATACTTCTTTGTACAGTCCAAACGGGCCCAACTCGTCGTTGGTCCTCAACAACAGCCCCCGGCCTTGCTCGCCCCATTCTCGCTAGAGCGAATTCTGGACGGTCCAGAACGGCGTTCCGTCTGCATCGGTGTTGTACCCTACAACTAACTCAAACACTTTACACAACAAACTAGAAACCAAATATTAAACATAAAACACAACTGACTGAAGCACTCTACACAACCAACAAGAAACCACTTATTAAATATAAAATAATAATGACAGAAGCACTCTACATAACAAACCAGAAATTAATTATTAAACATAAAATACAACTGACAGAAGCACTCTACACAACCAACAAGAAACCACATATTAAATATAAAACATAACTGTCTGAAGCACTCTACATAACAAACAAAAAACCAGAGATTAAACATAAAACACAACTGACTGAAGGACTCTACATAACAAACCAAAAACAACAGATTAAACATAAAACACAACTGACTGAAGTACTCAACACAACAAACCAGAATCCACATATTAAACAAAAAAAACAACTGACTGAAGGACAATTCAAAATAAACCAGAAACCGCAGATTAAACATAAAATACAACTGGTTGAAGAACTCTACACAACAAACTATAAACCACAAATTAAACATAAAACACAACTGACTGAAGCACTATACACAACAAATAAGAAACCATATATTAAACGTAAAACACAACTAGCTGAAGCACTCTACTTAAAAAACCAGAATCCATAGATTAAGCATAAAACACAACTGATTGAAGCACTCTACACAACAAACAAGAAACCACAAGTTAAACATAAAACATAATTGACTGAAGCACTCACCAAAAAAATAATAAACCACATATTAAACATAAAAAACAACAGACTGAAGCACTCTACAGAACTATCTTTAAACCAAGGATTAAACATAAAACAAAGCATATATTTTAATTCTAGGACTATAGTATCCTCAACTAATACTTCCACAACAGCATATGCAAACTCAGAAACTCAGAAGGACAAGCTAATTACATAGACTATCTTCAAAGCCAATTACTCAATATTGAAATAATATAGACATTCAGTTAAATTTACAAGGACAAGTATCGTTTGTGATTAGTGATGCTCCGTGTCAATTAGGCTTAGCTTACAAGCTCTTTAGAATCAAAAAGCAAGGAACAGACTTGCATAATAGATGAAAATTAAGATAAAGGAAATAAGTAAAGAGAGGCTTAGTTAGCATATTACCTCACAATATAGGATAATATACTTCTTTGTACAGTCCAAAAGGGCTATATCGTCTTTGGTCCTCAACAACAGCTCCCAGCCTAGCTCCCCCCAATCCCGCTAGAGCTAATTATGGACAGTCCAGAACGGCGGTTCGTCTGCATCAGTGTTGTACCCTACAACTTAATGAAGCACTTTACACAACAAACAATAAACCAAATATTAAACATAAAACACAACTGACTGAAGCAATCTACACAAACAACAAGAAACCACTTATTAAATATAAAAAAATACTGACTGAGGCACTCTACACAACAAACTAGAAACCAATTATTAAAAAAAACACAATTGACTGAAGCACTCTACACAACCAACAACAAACCACATATTAAATATAAAACATAACTGACTGAAGCACTCTACATAAAAAACCGGAAACCACAGATTAAAAATAAAACACAACTAACTAAAGGACTCTACATAATAAACAAAAAATAACAAATTAAATATAAAACACAACTGACTGAAGCACTCTATACAACAAACCAAAAACCAATTATTAAACAAAAAAACATAACTGACTGAAGCACTCTACACAATAAACAAGAAACCATAGATTAAACATAAAATACAACTGGTTGAATCACTCTACACAACAAACTAAAATCCACAAATTAAACATAAAACACAACTGACTGAAGCACTCTACACAACAAACCAGAAACTACTGATTGAACTTAAAACACAACTGGCTGAAGCACTCTACATAAAAAAACCAGAATCCACAGATTAAGCATAAAACACAACTAACTGAAGCACTCAACACAACACAATTGGCTGAAGCACTAAACAAAACAAACAACAAACCACATATTAAACATAAAAAATAACTGACGAAGAACTCTATAGAACAAACTTTAAACCACAGATTAAACATAAAACAAAGCATATATTCTAATTCTAGTACTATCGTATCCTCAACTAATACTTCCACAACAACATATGCAAACTCAGAAACTCACCAGGACAAGCCAATTACATAGACTATCTTCAAAGCCAATTACTCAATGTAGAAATGATATAGACATTCAGTTAAATAGATAAGGACTAGCATGTTTTGTGATTAGTGATGTTCCATCTAAATTAGTCTTGGCTCTAAAGCTCTTAATAATCAAACAGCAAAGAAAAAACTTGTATCACAGATGAAAATTAACAACAAGCAAACAAGTAAAGAGAGGCTTAGTTAGCAGATTACCTAACAATATAGGATAATATACTTCTTTGTATAGCCCTAAAGGGCCCAACTCATCGTTGGTCCTCAACAACAGCCCCTGGCCTTGCTCCCCATTCCCGCTAAAGTGAATTCTGGATGATCCTTAGCGGCGTTCCATCTGCATCAGTGTTGTACCCTATAGCTGACTGAAGCACTTTACACAACAAACCATAAACAAAATATTAAACATAAAACACAACCGACTGAAGCACTCTACACAACCAACAAAAACCCACTTATTAAATATAAAAAAATAATGACTGAAGCACTTTACACAACAAACCAGAAACCAATTATTAAACATAAAACACAACTGATTGAAGCACTCTACACAACCAACAAGAAACCACATATTAAATATAAAACATAATTGAGTGAAGAACTCAACATAACAAACCAGAAACCAGAGATTAAACATAAAACACAACTGATTGAAGGACTCTACATAACAAATAAAAAACAACAGATTATATATAAAACACAACTGACAGAAGCACTCTACAGAACAACCAGAAACCACAGATTAAACAAAAAACATAACTGACTAAAGCACTCTACAAATTAAACAAGAAACCACAGATTAAATATAAAATACAACTGGTTGAAGCACTGTACACAACATCTAAAAATCATAGATTAAACATAAAACAGAACTGGCTGAAGCACTCTACACAACAAACAAGAAACCACAGATTAAACATAAAACACAACTAGCTGAAGCACTCTACATAAAAAACCAGAATCCAAAGATTAAGCATAAAACACAACTGACTGAAGCACTCTACATAACAAACAAGAAACCACAAGATAAACATAAAACACAATTGACTGAAGCACTCTACAAAACAAGCCAAACCACATATTAAACATAAAAATTAACTGACTGAGCAATCTACAGAACAAACTTTAAACCAAAGATTAAACATAAAACAAAGCATATATTATAATTCTAGGATTATCATATCCTCAACTTACACTTCCACAACAACATATGCAAACTCAGAAACTCACAAGGACAAGCTAATTACATAGACTATCTTCAAAGCCAATTACTCAATGTAAAAATGATATAGACATTCAGTTAAATAGACGAGGATAACCATTATTTGTGATTAGTGATGTTCAGTGTCAATTAGGCTTGGCTCACAAGCTCTTAACAGATGAAAATTAACATTAAGGAAATAAGTAAAGAGAGGCTTAATTAGATGATTACCTCATAATATAGGATAATATACTTCTTTGTACAGTCCAAACGGGCCCAATCGTCATTGGTCCTCAACAACAGCCCCTGGCCTTGCTCGCCCTATTCCCTCTAGAGCGAATTCTGGACGGTCCAGAACGGCGTTCCATCTGCATCAGTGTTGTACCCTACAACTGACTGAATCACTTTACACAACAAATCAAAAATCAAATATTACACATAAAAACACAATTGACTGAAGCACTCTACACAACTAACAAGAAACCACTTATTAAATATAAAACAATACTGAATGAAGCACTCTACACAACAAACCAGAAATTAATTATCAAACATAAAACACAACTGACTGAAGCACTCTACACAACCAACAAGAAACCACATATTAAATATAAAACATAACTGGCTGAAGCACTCTACATAACAAACAAAAAACCAGAGATTAAACATAAAACACAACTGATTGAAGGACTCTACATAACAAATAAAAAACAATAGATTAAACATAAAACACAACTGACTGAAGCACTCAACACAACAAATGAGAAACTATAGATTAAACAAAAAACACAACTGACTGAAGGGCTCTACACAATAAACCAGAAACCGCAGATTAAACATAAAATACAACTGGCTGAAGCACTCCACTCAACAAACTAAAAACTATAGATTAAACATAAAACATAACTGATTGAACTACTGTACACAACAAACTAGAAACCACAGATTAAACATAAAACACAACTGGCTGAAGCACTCTACATAAAAAACTAGAATCCACGGATTAAGCATAAAACACAATTGACTGAAGCACTCTACACAACAAACAAGAAACCACAAGTTAAACATAAAACATAATTGACTGAAGCATTCTACAAAACAAGCCAAAAACCACATATTAAATATAAAAATTAACTGACTGAAGCACTCTACAGAACAAACTTTAAACCACAGATTAAACATAAAACAAATCTTATATTTTAATTGTAGGACTATCGTATCCTCAACTAATAGTTCTACAACAACATATGCAAACTCAGAATCTCATAAGGATAAGCTAATTACATAGACTATCTTGAAAGCCAATTACTCAATGTAGAAATGATATAGACATTTAGTGAAATATACAAGGATAATCATTGTTTGTGATTAGTGATGCTCCGTGTCAATTAGGCTTCTCTCGCAAGCTCTTAACAGATGAAAATTAACATCAAGAAAACAAGTAAAGAGAGGCTTAGTTAGAAGATTACCTCACAATATAGGATAATATACTTCTTTGTACAGTCCAAACTGGCCCAATCGTCATTGGTCCTCAACAACAGCACCCGGTCTTGCTCCACCCATTCCCGCTAGAGCGTATTCTTGACAATCCAAAACGATGTTCTATTTGCATCAGTGTTATACCCTATAACTGACTGAAGTACTTTACACAATAAACAAGAAACCAAATATTAAACATAAAACATAACTGATCGAAGCACTCTACACAACCAACAAGAAATCACTTATTAAATATAAAATAATACTGACTGCAACACTCTACACAACAAACCAGAAACTAAATATTAAACATAGAACACAAAGGACTGAAGCACTCTGCACAACCCACAAGAAACCACATATCAAATATAAAACATAATTGACTGAAGCACTCTACATAACAAATCAGAAACCAGAGATTAAACATAAAACACAACTGACTGAAGGACTCTACATAAAAAATAACAGTTTAAACATAAAAAACAACTGACTGAAGCACTTTACACAACAAACCAGAAACCACACATAAAACAAAAAACACAACAGACTGAAGCACTCTACATAATAAAATAGAAACCACAGATTAAACATAAAATACAACTAGCTGAAGCACTCTACCCAACAAACTAAAAAACATAGATTAAACATAAAACACAACTGGCTGAAGCACTATACACAACAAACTAGAAACCAAAGATTAAACATAAAACACAACTAGCTGAAGCACTCCACATAAAAAATCTGAATCCACAGATTAAGCATAAAACACTACTGACTGAAGCACTCTACACAACAAACAAGAAACCATAAGTTAAACATAAAACACAATTAACTGAAACACTCTACAAAACAAACAAGAAACCACATATTAAACATAAAAAATAATTGACTGAAGCAATTTACTGAATAAACTTTAAACCACATATTAAACATAAAACAAAGCATATATTTTAATTCTAGGACTATCGTATCTTTAACTAATACTTCTACAACAACATATGCAAACTCAGAAACTCACAAGGGCAAGCTAATTACATAGAATATCTTCAAATCCAGTTACTCAATGTAGAAATGATATAGACATTCAGTTAAATAGAAAAGGACAATCATTGTTTGTGACTAGTGATGCTCCGTGTCAATTAGGCTTCGCTCACAAGCTCGTTAGAATCAAATAGCAAGGAATAAACTTGAATAACAGATGAAAATTAACATCAAGGAAACAAGTAAAGAGAGGCTTAGTTAGTAGATTACCCCACAATATAGGATAATATACTTCTTAGTACTGTCCAAACGTGCCCAGCTCGATGATTGTCCTCAACAACAGCCCTCGGCCTTTCTCCTCCCATTCCTCGCTAGAAAAAATTCTTGACGGTCCAGAATGACGTTTCGTCTGCATCAGTGTTGAACCCTACAACACACTGAAGCACTTTACACAACAAACCAGAAACCAAATATTAAATATAAAACACAACTGACTGCTGCACTCTACAAAACCAACAAGAAAGTACTAATTAAATATAAAACAATACTGATTGCAGCACTCTACGCAACAAACCAGAAACCAAATATTAAACAAAAATAGAATTGACTGAAGTACTCTACACAACAAACAAGAAACCAAATATTAAATATAAAAAATAACTGACTGAAGCACTCTACATAACAAACCAGAAACCACAGATTAAACATAAAAATAAACTGACTGAAGGACTCTACATAACAAACCAAAAACAACAGATAAAACATAAAACAGAACTGACTGAAGCACTCTACACAACTAATCAGAAACCACACATTAAACAAAAAACACAACTGACCGAAGCACTCTACACAATAAACTAGAAACCACAGATTAAACATAAAATACAACTGGCTGAAGCACTCTACACAACAAACTAAAAACCACTGATTAAACATAAAACACAACTGGATGAAGCACTCTACACAACAAACTAGAAACTACAGATTAAACATAAAACATAACTAGTTGAAGCACTCTATATAAAAAATCAGAATCCACAGATTAAGCGTAAAACACAACTGACTGAAGAACTCTACACAACAAATAAGAAACCACAAGTTAAACATAAAACACAATTAGCTGAAGCACTCTACAAAATAAACAAAAAATCACACATTAAATATAAAAATTAACTGACTGAAGCACTCTACAGAACAAACCTTAAACCACAGATTAAACATAAAACAAAGCATATATTCTAATTCTAGGACTATCGTATCCTCAACTAATACTTCCATAACAACAAATGCAAACTCAGAAACACACAAGGACAAGCAAAATTACATACACTATCTTCAAAGTTAACTACTCAATATACAAATGATATAGACATTCAGTTAAATAGACAAGGAAGATCATTGTGTGTAATTAGTGATGCTCCGTGTCAATTAAACTTGCCTCATAAACTCTTTAGAACTAAAAAGCAAGGAACAAACTTGCATAACAAATGAAAATTAACATCAAGGAAACAAGTAAGGAGAGGCTCAGTTAGCAGATTACCTCACAATATAAGATAATATACTTCTTTGTACAGTCCAAAGAGGCCCAACTCGTCGTTGGTCTTCAACAACAGCCCCCGACCTTGCTCTCCCCATTCCCGCTAGAGCGAACTATGGACGGTCTAGAATGACATTTCGTCTGCATCAGTGTTGTACCCTGCAATTGACTAAAGCACTTTACACAACAAATCAGAAACCAAATATTAAGCATAAAACTCAACTGACTGAAGTATTCTACACAGCCAACAAGAAACCACTTATTAAATATAAAACAATACTGACTACAGCACTCAACACAACAAACCAGAAACCAAATATTAAACATAAAACACAACTGACTGAAGCACTCTACACAACCAACAATAAACCACATATTAAATATAAAACATAACTAACTGAAGAACTTTACATAACAAGCCATAAAGCAGATATAAAACATAAAACACAACTGAGTGAAGGACTTTACATAACAAACAAAAAAAAATAGCAGATTAAACATAAAACACAACAGACTGAAGCACTTTACACAACAAACCAGAAACCACAAATTAAATAAAAAGCACAACTGACTGAAGCACTCTACACAATAAACCAGAAACCACAGATTAAATATAAAATACATCTGGCTAAAGCACGCTACATAACAAACATAAAACCACAGATTAAAAATAAAACACAACTTGCTAAAGCACTCTACACAACAAACCAGAAACCACAGATTAAACATAAAACAAAACTGATTGAAGGACTCTACATAACAAACCAAAAATAACAGATAAAACATAAAACAGTTCAGACTGAAGCACTCTACACAACAAACCATAAACCACAGATTAAACAAAAAACATAACTAACCGAAGTACTCTACACAATAAACTAGAAACCACAGATTAAACATAAAATACAACTGGTTGAAGCACTCTACACAACAAACTAAAAATCACTGATTAAACATAAAATACAACTGGCTGAAGCACTCTACACAACAAACTAGAAATCATAGATTAAACATAAAACATAACTAGCTGAAGCACTCTATATAAAAAACCAGAATTGACAAATTAAGCATAAAACACAACTGACTGAAGCACTCTACATAACAAATAAGAAACCACAAGTTAAACATAAAACACAATTGACTGAAGTACTCTACAAAATAAATAAGAAATCACATATTAAACATAAAAATAACTTATTGAAGCACTCTACAGAACAAACCTTAAACCACAGAATAAACATAAAATAAAGCATATATTCTAATTTTAGGACTATCGTATCCTCAACTAATACTTCCACAACAACATATTCAAACTCAGAAACTCACAAAGACAAGCTAATTACATATACTATCTTCAAAGTTAATTACTCAATGTACAAATGATATAGACATTCAGTTAAATGGAAAGGGAAAATCATTGTTTGTAATTAGTGATGCTCCGTGTCAATTAAGCTTGCATCCTAAACTCTTTAGAACCAAAAAGCAAGGAACAGACTTGCATAACTGATGAAAATTAACATCAAGGAAACAAGTAATGAGAGGCTTAGTTAGGAGATTACCTCACAATATAAGATAATATACTTCTTTGTACAGTCCAAAGGGGCCCAACTCGTCTTTGGTCCTCAACAACAGCCCCCGACCTTGCTCTCCCCATTCCCGCTAGAGCAAATTTTGGATGGTCTAGAATGACGTTTCATTTGCATCAGTGTTGTACCCTGCAACTGACTAAAGCACTTAACACAACAAATCAGAAATCAAATATTAAACATAAAACACAACTGACTGAAGTATTCTACACAACCAACAAGATACCACTTATTAAATATAAAAGAATACTGACTGCAGTACTCTACACAACAAACCAGAAACAAAATATTAAACATAAAATATAACTGACTGAAGTACTCTACACAACCAACAAGAAACCACATATTAAATATAAAACATAACTAACCGAAGCACTCTACGTAACAAGCCATAAACCAGATATTAAACATAAAACACAACTAATTGAAGGAATTTAAATAACAAACAAAAAATAACAGATTAAACATAAAACATAAAACATAACTGATTGAAGCACTTTACACAAAAACCAAAAACCACAAATTAAAAAAAAACACAACTGACTGAAGCACTCTACACAATATACCAGAAACCATAGATTAAACATAAAATACATCTGGCTGAAGCACGCTACACAACAAACTAAAAACCATAGATTAAAAATAAAACACAAATTGCTAAAGCACTCTACACAATAAACCAGAAATAACAGATTAAACATAAAACACAACTGGCTGAAGCACTCTAATTAACAAACCAGAATCCATAAATTAGGCATAAAACACAACTGACTGAAGCACTCTACACAGTAAAAAAGAAACAACAGGTTAAACTTAAAACACAATTGACTGAAGCACTCTACAAAACAAACCAGAAACCACATATTAAACATAAAAAATAACTGACTGAAGCACTCTACAGAATAAACAATAAACCACACATTAAATATAAAATATAATTAACTAAGCACTCTACAAAACCAACAACAAATAATAGATTAAACATAAAACAAAACTGACTAAAGCACTCTACACAACAAACTAGAAGCCGTAAATTAAACATAAAACACAACTGACTGAAGCACTCTACACAACAACACATTAAACATAAAATGAAAAACTTACTACAAGCATCTTGATTCCTAACTCCATTCTTCAAAAATTCATTGCCACTCCACCAATCAATTTTTTATGGATGGAATGGATCATCCACTAAAGAACAGTGAGTGCGAACATTTAATGGAAGTTTAGAACCCTTTAATGGAAATTTCAATCAAGAAGGGACATAGTTAAGAAGGAAGAAGAATTGAAGGAAGAAGAATCAAAGGAGAACGATAAACAATATACCAAAGATATAGTGTATATGAACGTGAATGCAACACCAAACTCTCCCAATTAATAGAAAAAGAATTACCATTTATGGAGGTGTGAGAAAGAATTCATTAGTAACCATATTGAGAAAGATCAAAGTTCCTCTTGGGTAGTCCTGTAGAAGGAAGGAGAAAGATTCCTAGTAACCTAAGTCTGAATTAGATTTATCATAACCCAGTGTATATTATAAGTCCTACCTCCTATCCTCTAACATAATAAATACTAACTTTATTATCTTTTATTGTAAGATTGTACAAGCAACTATCACAGAGACATAGTTAGCAGATTATACCTCACAAGATTGGATAATATACTTCTTTATAAAGTCAAAACAGAGCCAGCTCATCGTTGCTCTTCAATAACAAGCCCCGGCCTTGCTCCACCAATTCCCGCCCAAGCAAATTTTGAATGGTCCAGAACGGCATTTCGTCTGCATCAATGTCATTCCCTGTGATCAGAATTGCGTGATATAATGGACACTTCCCCCTAACTTGCTTGGGTCCTCAAGAATCCGTCTATAATACTCTTTCTTGAAGAATTCCTCAAACTTCCGCCTGTAATTTTAGAGCCACAATGGGCTGCTGAGCAACAACATTTCTCACTTTGTATTTTATCCCAAGAACTCTCTTGTACTCGCTAATATAAAACCTTTTATTTTGGAACTCCTTCAGTCATAACTTCCACATTTTACTCCTGAATGTGTATTCATCCTCTATGACTACACCCTTCTTCAGGATGTGATTGAATGCAGCTCTTACTGAACTTTTCTTGCATCCCTTGCATCCTTTACAATAATTGATTAACTCCTGGACAAAAAGCCTGACCTTTTCACCTATTTTATCAATAGGAGTTCTTCAAGGCAAGCGATCATATTTATGTTGTAGGAGCATTGAATAGAACAAATAAGAAATAACAAATTAAACATAAAACCCAACTGACTGATATCTATTGAATAAACCAGAAACCACAGATTGAACATGAAACACAACTGACTGAAGCACTCTAGAAAACAAACCAGAAACCACAGATTAAACATAAAACATAACTGACTGAAGTACTTTACAAAATAAAATAGAAACCACAGATTAAACGTAAAACACAACTGACTAAAGCAATTTAGACAAAAAAACCAAAAACCACAGATTAAACATAAAACATGACAGACTGAAGCACTCTAACAACAAAAAAGAAACCATAGATTAAACATAAAACACAAATGATTGAAGCATTCTACACAACAAACAAGAATTCATAGATTAAACATAAAACACAACTGTCTAAAGCACTCTACACAACAAATCAGAAACCATAGATTAAACATAAAACATAACTTACCGTAGCACTCTTGGGAGCACGGGATTTTGTACCAGCTCACGCATTCAATGATGACGGCTTTTCGGGAAATTTATCCTCGAATCACACGATTTTCGATCGTTCGATGATCTTCATATAGGAGTCTTCCTCATCTCTGAATTTAAAAAGGACTTTAAATAAGAAAATTAACTAAAAAATAATAAAAAATACATTCAAAAAAATAATAATAATAATAAAAACCCGAGGGAAACGAAATCCCAGGTCTGAGGCAGCCTCACGAAAGATCGCGAGGTAGCATCGCCAAAGATCGCGAGGCAGCCTCGCCACAGATCGCGAGGCAGCCTTGCCAAAGTCACGAGGCAGCCTCGCCAAAGATTCCGAGGCAGCCTCGCCAGTGATCGCGAGGCAGCCTCGCCAGAGTTCTCGAGGCAGCCTCGCCAGAGATGGCGAGGCAGCCTCGCAAAAGTGGCGAGGCAGCCTCGCCAAACTCCCTATTTTTGTTTTTTTGGGGCCTTTTTTCCTATAAATAGTCGGGTCTTTTTTCAGTACACGGGGGCTCGAAAATTCAGAGAGAAAAATCCTGTCTTTTAGATAAAAAAAATACAAACAATATTTCTTTCTTTTTTTCTTTTTTTTTTCTCGGATCCAAAACACTTTTGGATCCTAAATTTCTTCATCTTTTTAATCAAACTTCTTCATCTTTTATTCTTAAATCCTCAGATATTCTCGGGTCTAAAATAAATTTAGAACCCGAGTCTGATTATCTTTTGGATAAATAAACACTTTATTTTTCCAACCAAATAATTATTTTTCGAATTAAATTACACTAAAATTCCAAGAATTAAACGAAGATTTT
>CATIWQ010406266.1:0-11967 GCA_949673415.1 Euphorbia schlechtendalii | reverse complement strand
TTTCGGTGTTCTTCTTCTGATTTCATTTTTGAACCTAGGATTTTTATTTTATTCAAATGTTGTAATTCTTCTTCATCTATTTTTCTTTATTAAAAGGAGATGTATGTTAGAACACCCCCACGAAGGGAATAAAACATATTCCCGAATAACAGCCCTCACCAATTTACCATGCGAGCAATTTCATTAATTAAAATGAGCAACCAACATGTTAATAAAACAAAATGTTTTATTTAAACAACAAACACATTATTGCGATTCATTTTTTTAGGCCACACGGGCCTCGCTAAATTTAAAATCGAACATATATGTGATATCCCCTATGCTAACCTTTGTGGATGCAGGTAGATTAGGATTAGATGTATTTTAGGATTTTAATTTTCCTTCGGGTATCGTAATTTCATTTTTTTGGGAAACGTAATTAATAGGTTAGCGGGCGGTTGCATCCCCTGATTTTTGAATCCTTGTAATATTTATTTTTCGCATTTATTTTCCCCATTTATTTACTGCTTTGTGGATGGTTTATTATTTCACCTTGTGGATGGTTTATTATTTTCATCATACGTGAATCATGCATTTAAAATAAAAAATGACCTAAGCGCGAATGTGCACAATTAAGAGAATACGGTTTTCTGTAGATGTAATATAATGTGATCCAATGAGAAATAAGCAACTTATCCCAAACCCGAATCTCTATGTCTTAGTGGGCCGTCCCCCGAACGTTAAGTCTCATAAGACTCTAATTCTTGGAAAGAGCTAATCTAGGTGGCGACTCCACACTAAGAGAAGGAGGATTTGGGTCCGAACCAATCTAAAAAAATTTTCACTTTCTCTTTCAACCTTTTTCCCAGGTCCCCGACCCGGTGCACCTTTTTTTTCAAACACCTCGGTGGACCTCACCTCTCATCTCTATGCGCTCTCGGCCCACCACTCCGTGTTACCCACTCACAGTAACCTACAAATAGATACCTATCATGCTTGCACAGAGATTATTTGAACTCATCCTCTTTACGTAAGCAGGACATCCCCAAACTCTCAGGTGAGAAAGAGTAAGTTTCTTACCATACCATAATTCGTATGGAGTTTGATCAACTGATTTAAAGGGCACCCTATTTAGAATATAAATTATGCTCTCAAGTTCATAACCCTAAAAGGATCTGTTGAGTTTTACTGGGCTCATCATGGACTGAACCATATCGAGTAGGGCTCGATTCCTCCTTTCTGACACTCCAATGTGTTGGGGTGTATAAGGAGATGTCCACTGGGATAAAATACCATTATCCCTTAGATAATCCTAAAACTCTTAGCTTAAGTATTCACCATCTTAATCAGATCGAAGGGTCTTGATACTTTTCCCAAACTGTTTCTCTACTTCGGTTCTGAACTCTTTAAATTTCTCAAAACTCTCAGACTTGTGCCTCGTAAGGTACAAATAACAATATCATGAATAATTATCGATAAAGAATATGAAGTAGATGAAACCCTCATGTGTCTTAACACTCATTGGACCACATACATCGGAATGTATTATTTCCAAGGTACTAGTGGCACGTTAACACTTTCCTTTGAAAGGTTTCTTAGTCATCTTCCCCTTTAAACAAGGTTCACACGAACCATAGGATTCCCGTTCCATTGTGCCCAAGTTACCAAATTTGTGTAACTTAGTTAAGTGAGTCTCATTTATATGGCCTAGACGACAATGGTATAAGTATGAGGTTTTCTCATTATCCAATCTCGATTTCTTAACAATGTTCATTTTTAGAATTTCAATTTTTGAATCTAGAATATAAATGCCATCAACAGATATTCCACAAGCATAAGGAACATTATCGCATCGAATATGACATTTATTATTAGAAAATAAAATTTCAAATCCCTCTATTGCTAAATGAGCAACAGAAATAATATTCTTGGTGATAGAAGGAATATAATAGTAATTGTTTAAACCTAAATTTAGGCCACTAGGCAAATGAAGGCTATCTGTCCCCATAGTTGTTGCAGCAACCCGTGCTCCATTTCCAACTCTTAGGTTCATTTCCCTCTTTGCAAGCCTCCTACTATTCCACAATCCCAGTATAGAAGTACAGATAGGAGTACCAAAACTAGTATTTAATACCCAAGTAGACTCATAGGGAACTGTAGAGAAACTCTCTATCATGAACATACCTAAAGTAGATGCCTCACTTAGCATCTTCTTCACTTATTGAGAAATCAGAGCTTTGCAATCATGATTCTATTGTTGGGCCTTTCACACACAAAACATATTCCTTTGTCTTCTCCTTTTCAAAACCACATCTTTCACCTTTTTGTTGATGAGTTTTAAACCTTTACCTTTGACGCAAGTTTTACTTGCCAAGGTACATGTTCCTCTAGCCCTCAGACATTCTTCAAAACTTCTAAGTTTCTTGATAAACTCAGATGTCTAGCTAGTTTTATTAGACATAAGATAATCTTTCACAAAAGGTGAATATTTATCAGATAGACTTTCTATTATAAGCTGTATGTCATGCTTAGAATCTATCTCGATTCCTATCTGAGCTAATCTCCTTTAATACTTAAAGTATTCTATGCATCGCTTGGTGACCAGGATCCCATCATCTCTCCTAAAGTTATAGAGGAATCTCAATATTTTATTCCATTCAACTCTCATACCCTCATGAAGTCCTCTGAGATGAATCAACATGGATTTTAGGTCCACACCTTCATATTGCTTCGTAAGATTCAAGCTCATGGTTTCGAGCATCACTAGTGACATCTTGAAAGCATCCTTCTTGTGCTTAATATATGCTTCTTTTTCTTGGATAGAAGCCTCAACATTAGGATTGACTGGTTCGGGATATTCTAGAACATAATCCATGTGGTTTTTCTCAAGCTCCCTTCTAAGAGCTTTAAACCAGTCATCAAAATTAATCCCTATCAATTTATTATCAAGTATCGGACGGAGATTTATGTTCAGATTCATTGTTCAACCTAGATATAAGATAGAATTTGTTTAGACATTAGTAATGTACATGCATTAAATATAAGGTCTTTAACGAAATACATAATTCCTAGTATTTTCTCAACATTCAAATAGCCCCTTCTATTTAAATTCGAGAAATTTAGTTCAACCAAATTTCCTTATTAGGTAACATCCATATCCACTCATCATGACCCCTACTATAGTAGGTCAAGCCATAACAAGACAAATATGGTTGGATCCCGTCCATTTGCATCTCATGCAATTGCTAATCCATTTGAGTTCTCTTTCTCAAATGTGCATACCCAAATGTATGACTCCTCTAATGTGTCTCTAATCTAGAATTAGCTCCAATGATATGGACAAATAGCCCATTTTGGTTAAGGCATTAACCCCACCTAGTTGCATGACCAAACAAATGTTAAGGGAAGGCATGTTGTACATGTGCTTACATTCATTAATAAGGTTCGTATCACGACTTATGACACGAAGACTATTTACCACCTTAATATTGTTAAAGGGATTTTATTGGTGCTGTTGTTCTCGCCCTAGTCTAGGTCTTATATAATGGATATGATTATGAAAATAATAATTCCAAGCTAATTGGAATTATTAACTCTAAGGGAACATGCTTAGGACTGGTATATCATAATCATTCCATTATGCCAAGACTCCGCATAGCATGCAAAACAAACAAGGTCCATGTTTAAGTTCTTACACTTATGTCTATAAATTTTAATTTAACAACTTAAACCACATTTGTAAAACCATATGCAGAATCCAATTCTCATACTAGAAATTGACTAAGTCATAAAAGTCCCTTGGGTACTTGTGAATCTAATACCAATGGAGATTTCCAGGTAGGACCCTTAAAGTAAATGAGTAGCCAAGTTCAATCATTGCCAAAATTACCATAGGCACTTTGATTCGTTGTACCACGAAAAATTATGATTTAAAGATTTCGTTCTTTAATTGAGTGAAGAATGGGAAGACTCTCAATTAAAGCATTTACACGTGTGGTAAAACATTGCTAATTTATATGATAATCACCTAGACTAAGTTTGAACAAAACCTTAATCTAGTTATCACATCATTTTCTATAACATGAATTGAAACCTAAGTTATGCATAACATACTTTAATCAACTCATAGAAAATATCATTTTAACATATTATCATCAATCATGTGTACCATAAGGCAAGCTCTGATACCACATCTGGTTAATCAAGATAGTAATTGAACATGCAACATTGCAAAGTGGAATTTCAAAACTTAAAATTAACCTAAAGGATCTCCTAAGCATGCTATGATTGATATAATCAAAGTTAAAACGTTCCATAGATGCTAATAGATTTATAAAACTTATAAAAGAAACCTAGCATCTAAGTTTAGAGCATTACCGGTTGATGTGTGCTTTTCTTTCCTTTTGGTTGCGGCGTTCCCTTAGAGTAATTTGGTAGAACTTCATTAGCATAAGCCTCTAAACTAAGATAGCCTCTATGATTGATCCACACGGATCTTCACCAACCAAAACCTCATTGAGGTAGAACCCATTAGTAGATAGCAGCTGCTAGACCGCTCGAAAACCAACCTGAAAATATAAACTGAGAAGGCTTACTTCAAATATAAAGAGCCTTCTAAAGAATTTTTCAGTGTTTGGAGAAACTTAGGAAAGATCTCGCACAACGCACGAAGAAAGAGATGTCGAAGTCAAAGAGAAAGGCTAAGCTGAAGTGTGGAATAATGAGAGAGAGGGGAGGCCTATTTATAGGAAAAGGGGAAGTGTTTGACTCCCTAAAATACAAAGTGGGATGGGAATATTCCCATCCCACAAGCGGGTTAGCCACGCGGGTCACTTAGACCCGCGGCTGCCTTGTGCCGCAAGCCCATGCTTGCGGTGCAAGTGCTGCCATGGGCAATGCTTGTGGGCTTGCATCCCACACCCTGCGGGCTAGCTGTCCATGAGATTTTCAACTCTTGGGGTAGCCACGCAGTTCCCACTCTAAACATCCCGTGTTTGTTTGGGCCCACTCGCAATAGGAAAAATTCCCTTGCTCCGCTCCGTGCAATTTTCCTTATTTTCTCTTTATACCCTTTAATTATTAATTTGGTCTAACCAATTAATAATTCTTCTAACGAATATAATAAACAAATATTATCGGCATAGATCTAGTCTATATATTCTTTACTTAGTCCGGTAAAGACCCGAAGTGTGCGACCTCATAGGATCCCAAAGTATAGAGCTGCTAAAGTTTAACCTAAACTTGGCTTCCCATCTAGGAACCTTTAGGCTTAGTGTTCCAAATCGATATGGCACCCGATAGCTCTAGATGATCAAATGGGCTTTCTAGAAAAGGTGTATGATCCCCCGATACTTGGAACGTCATGTGCCTGTGACTTGATCTTGTTTTGAATTATTACCCAATATAATACACTCCTTCCATTTGGTTAAGTACCATCTAGTTTACTAAGCTCAAATTACATGTCAGATCATGTAATAACCGAGCTATTCTGGAATTACACTTGTTCACGAAGAACACCACTCGCCATTATGTATCAAGATTAACTAGAAACCCATTCCATCAATCTTGTACTCTGATCAAAGGTTTATGAGTGTGTCACTTCAATAAGGAGCCCTAAGGTAAATCTCCCATTATATCACTATATCATGAGCGATGGATCCCATCTTGACTACTTGGCTTACCAATATATGATCATCACTATACCCCGTAATCACCCGTATCATCCTT
The DNA here is from genome assembly GCA_949673415.1 of Euphorbia schlechtendalii. Classification (NCBI taxonomy): domain Eukaryota; kingdom Viridiplantae; phylum Streptophyta; class Magnoliopsida; order Malpighiales; family Euphorbiaceae; genus Euphorbia; species Euphorbia schlechtendalii. The sequence goes on along the minus strand of CATIWQ010406266.1, from coordinate 6,261 downwards.
ATCGATAGGGTATGAATAAGTCTGACCCAAAGTATAGCAACTCCTACATAAAGTAACTAGTATCTCAGGTCTAAGTATACTTGTAATGCTACTGCAATAAGACATGACACCAACACATGGATATAGTTATTTCTGAGTGTCTGTCTTATAGTGGTCTCCAATGTATTACCTTAATACATTCATGTTTTAACTCAAGGTACCACCTTCAACTCATGAGATCGGTTGCTTGGATCTAATCCAAGGAGTAAGCCTACACATGCTAGTCTATTTGTTCCATTGATGTCCAGTCTTAATGAAACTATGACTAGGGATATTTCAACTATTCATAGTAACACGTATGTGCAGTTCTCACTCCACATAGCTCCCACTATGTCCTCGCACTTTTACACGATGAAGTAGTCAAGGACTTTGTCTTATCAATGAGCATATATATAATCCTATACATATATGATACCAGCGAGATATATAAATAAATTAAAAATATAGATAAGCAACAAAGATACTTTAATTATTATTAATAATAATCCTAAATCATTTGTATGTTATAACTAATTAAGACATGTCACCCTAATTGCCTCTAGGGCATACATCATGTCTAACAATTCAACCTTTGAGCCCTCTCCTTGTTTATGGCTCAAGTGTCTTAGCCATATCGAAAATATCCACATAATTGTCAAAGCTCTCCACCTCTAGATACCGCCACTATTAAGGAAGCATACTATCAATCAAAAAGTTGGACTCTAATTTGAAACACATGCTCGGGTGAAGTAGCACCTTTAGATCCGTCTAATTTTGGTAGTAAAAGTTAAAGGACTCGTCGTGTCACTCGCAATAAGCACGAAGCTCATGGATATTGATTCTTGGCTTGTAATTGTAGACAAACTGAACGCCAAACTCTCATTATAGTGCCACCCAATTCTACCTCATACCCCAAGAAAGTTCATGTACCATTCAAAAGACATCCCATCTATCGAGTAAGGGAATAGCGTTGCCAATGCTGAATGAGAGGGGCCCTGAACTTTAAGGATGGCCTCAAATCGGATAATGTGGAACGTAGGAGATCCCTTCTCTTTGAAATATTAGAATGTCGGCCAAAGTGAAGCTTGGCTTAGGAGACTTAGGAGGAGATTGGCTAACTACAGAGCTTGCTTCATTCTGTAATGCTTCAATGACATAGTTAGGGGACAAGCCAATCACCACCATCATTACTTGTTTCACTTCTTCCTCTCTGTCCCTTTTAATCCTACAAAATTAGTACTCAAGAGTCAAGCCTGAGTTAATCTCCCCACCTAGTCATCAAATTAGGGAATTAAACTTGGTACTTGGCTTTAAAGTCGAGGCATGGATCTTTTTCTCCATAACTAACTTCTAAATATTGCATAGAAGGAGCTTGCAATTGTTATTGTAGTGGCCCTGAGCCATTGATAAGTGCAAAAACTCTTCCACTCGTTTGGTTGTGGAGGAGAGAAGGGTTTGAGATTATTAATGAACTTGAGCTCTCGATGCTTGGAGAACAACATTGACAAGTTTAATACATAAGGAGAGATGCCTTGGTGGACGTCTACGATAGGCTGGATAACTGAAACCTTAATTAATTGCACAATATAGATAGTAGTCTATTGGTTAGACTGTTTAGGCTTTGCGGGTGTAGGAGTGGCACTAGGTGCCTCATTTAACTATTCTATGACAGGTCTTTTATTGATTGGTCCCAATAGTATGCTCTAACCCATGAATCCTTTCAAGTTTCTCGAGCTTCATATGGACCTCATTATAACCCAAGAACATCATCTCCCATTTATATCTTATAAAATGGCATTGCACCATTAAGCAGTTTGACTATCATCTCGGAAATGCTAAGATGATCCTTGAGTGAGACCTGCACGACCATCCACCCACCATAGTAGGCTTTAATAGTTTCTCTAATTTTTTACCTTACGGTCTCAAGATTCTCGATCATAGTATTCATTTGGCTATTAAAGCCATATTTCTGAATGAATGTCTCAAACAAGCACAACCAGTCACTTGCTATTTCATCGAGCAAATTTTTAAACCACTCGTCATCAGATCCTCAAGGTGGTCATGAACATTTGAGCGAGAATCTTGTCACTTAACTTCCGAGCTCTCATTATTGTATGATAATTTTTTATATGTGAGTGAGGATCGCCCACTCCCTTGTAACGAACTATCTAGGGCATCACAAAGTTGTTTGGAACCCAGTCTTCATCCCGAGGAGTGATAGCTAACTAAGGATATGATTCCAGAGGACTAGCCTAAAAGGCTAAGAATTGCTTCCACAATCCTGCCAAAGAGTCTATGAAAAATCGATCCCTTGACCCCTTAAGCAAATGGATCTGAATTATGAGGCTTGATAATGGTAGGCCTATAAGTAGGAGGCTGGACATGAGTAGTACCCCTGGGAGACACTAAGAATTGCGGCTGAATCTAGGGTTGGTGGAAACCCTGAAATTGAATCCTGAAAATAGTTGGTTATGTGTAGGAATTCTAAAATTGAAATGTCTCTTGAATGGATAATGATAAGGGTTGAGACGAGAACCCTTGAGATGGTTGTGCATTGATGGTAGGGAAGAGTGGCTAAGACCCTATACCGAAGAAGGCTGACGAAGAACTTAAGAAAGGGTTGACGTTCACTAGCCTGATAGTAAATATGGAGACCCCTTGCAAGAAAGAAATGAGCCCAGCTTGCCTAGGCTCACTATACTAGAAAATGGAATCCATCATTGACCGGTCTTGATGGCCCGAACCCTGACCTGGAAGAAAGTTGCCAAACTACCCCGAGCCGGCTGCTAGATTAAACTAATTTCCATGATTCAAGAAAGAACCAGGATTTTCTTATAGAGACTAAGCATGCCCTTAGGTAGTAGTGGGATAGGTCCCATTAGTCGGAGGGAGCTCGAATTCAAAATTCTAGTTTGAGTTTCTCTCCTCAATAATAAGCACCCTCATGGAAGCTTGAAGGGCTGCAGAGAACTACAGATTAGTGAGCATCCTAGTTAACGTAGCATTAGATTCCATCCCATTGCCAAGCAAAAGACCTCCCCCCCTTGATTGGGTTTGGTAGAATTCGGTGACTGTTCATTCTCTATCAGATTAGTTATGGTGTTGAATTGTGAAAAATTACCTGCTTGGCTGAGGCTTGACACTAAACCCTCACTCGTGACTGAAAACAGAATTTCCTCTTGAATGGTTGAAATGGTGCTTACCAATAATCGGATGTGACACTACTTTTGTTGAACCCACGCTAGATGCCAAACAAGATTGAATCAGGTCATGCATGTGTTAATGCTCATGAGTTTATGAGTCCTTGAGAATTTTTAAACTCTCATGAAGCAATGGAATGACTCTTCACTAGCTTATTGAGGTTGAGAGAACAATGCGGTCTATGTCACGGATGAATGAGGACTTTATTTTTTGGTAAGACAATGTGGTTTACCCTTATGAAATATGAATACATGAATGAATCAATGTTGATGTTTATTTGGTGTTGCTGATGTGGCGAAATGAATGAGTTGAGTACTTGACTCGATTTAGGTGGAGTTTCAGATGCCTATTGGGCATTGTAAATTTTGGGGTATGTTATGTTGGTGCGTTCCCTAAGGTGATGTGACCTCGAGTGTGTTTACTACTAATGAATATCGTTGGGGTATTTTATGATGCTTTGGGTTTATTCATGATATTTATGGTACTTCATGAGCGTTCTTAAACCTTAACTATTAAAAGAATGAGTGTGTGTGAGTGTGTAAGTTTGTGTGTGCAAAAAAGAATGTAATTAGTATGATATACATGGTGTGGATGTTGTTTATTTGCATGTGTAATGGATGGAAAAGCGATTAAACACATAGAACGTAGCATGCACGCAATATATAATTTTTCCAACCATGGTTCTCCCTCGAAATAAAGGGTTCGGCTTCTAAATCTAAGCTTGGGTTATCTTGACACCATGAGGATATCAAGGAGTGAACCTGCACAATGCACATAGAGACGTTTTGGTATAACCTAAGGGAAGTTACCATGGCGATGCTATATGAGTTCGGTCACAAGGGTTGTTGATGTAGAAGGTTCTTGTTGCAATGCGTTACACTCCAAGCCTCTCCCCAAATAGGTGCGAACGAGGGAGGTACATGCGATATGGTAACAAGTGATCCACACACTTATGTATCCTCGATCCCCATGAGGTCATAAGTGATACTTTTATGGCTTCACGGTGAAAATTTAGCACCCTAACCTTAGGCTAATCCATCTAATGCATATGCTTTTGGTGAAATACTTTAGAGGTGGATAAACTCATTTAACGACTTTTCAATACTCATCAAAGTCTTTTAAACTTTTAGGTTTAACAAGAAGAACAATCCCCAACGAAGTTATCACTGTACGCGGATGACGTTTTTTACCTGCATGGTCGTCGCTAGGCACCGGCTCCGTAACAACATAAGTGAGAGGTTTAGGCCTCGAGTCTTTCCAAAAATTTTCATTCTCATTCATGTTTTTCAAAACCTCCACGCCCCATGTCACAGGGGCTAGTGTTGATGGCTAGCAGCGATCACGCGGGTAAAAAACATCGTCCACTCACAGCTGAGTTATATCACATAAACTATGAAGTACACAGCTACTCAGTTATTCCTTCTCTAAGCCATAACTTAATTAAGATTCGGTAAAATTGAGTTATTTGCCTCAAAACAAATCCAAGTAAAACTTGCCTAATTAAAAGTCTACTTAGCACTTAATTAATTTCACTATCCTAAGAAATTTGTTGTTTCCAAAACTCTAAGTACTGTGAAGTACTATTAACTTGGATTCAACAGAGAAGAAAAACATCAAGGCGGTTAGGGTTTTTTGGAATTCGTTTCATTACACTCCTTCAATTTACTCATGATTGTTATTGTTTATTTTATAAAGAAACTTCGTATTTTGGTTATAAAAAATTTCAATTTTAATAATAATAGAGAATTTATGAAAAAGAAAAGACATAGTATAACCATTATGACTTTTAATTATCATATTTTTTCAGTAAAAGAGAAATAAATTAAATAGCATCGGAAACAATGACAGCCATAATCAAAGATGGATTAAGAAGAAATCCAATTCTCTTTACTTGTCGAAGAATTAGCTGCTCTGAATAACATATGGACAGCTTGATTCCGAGACCTGCTTACGTAAACTATTCGAAAATGCGAAAAGTAACTAATGGCACTTGAGCAATTGTTACGCCCAAGTGCAATGGTTGTGGCTAATGCAACGCCTAATGTAATGGTATATTGCAATGGTTGAGGCTTATGCAATATTAATTTGTAACATTTAAGCTAATTAGCTGCCATGACTAACATATGGGGGGCTTAATTGCCATACCTGCTAACATAAACTATTCGAAAAAGCAAAAAGTAACTAATAACGCTAGAACATAAGTGAGCAATTTTAACGCCAAATACAATTGTTGTGGCTAATGCAATGTCTTGTTGCAATAGTTGATGCTAATGTAATGGTATATTGCAACAGGTGAGGCTTATGCAATATCAATTTGTAACAGTTAAATTAGTGCAATGCTTAAATTAATGCAATGGCCAAAATGCTATTGTAATGCCTAATTTTATTACAATTGTATTATATTGTAATGGGTTACAATTTTGGTCAAATGTAACGGGTGCAATCCTAATCCAATGTGACGGCACTAATTATTCCAATAATAGTAATATATAATATTTCCATCGAAAAGTCCAAAATTTTGTAATGATCAAATTAACATGTTAAATCGGCATTAGACTTTCAAGAACCAACAACTACGTTATGATACCAATTGCTCTAAAAGGTTTGTCAATTAATTTATGTTTATTATTCACTAAACCTATACGCAGGTCGGGGTTGAGTACTTAATTTTTTATATAGTCCGATCCGAGCACGAGTCCAGCCTGTATATGTAAATTTACGAGCTGGACTTGGCTTTTTTATATAAGTAGCCCAATCCAACCCAATGAAATTAGGTTTGTATTGTTAGATATAGTGTATGCCCTGAGAGCAATTAGGGTAGTACATTAGCTTGTATGATGTATAAACAAATTTATTAATTAATAAAAGGCATTTCTTTGTTATTCAAAGTTGTTTCTTTAAGTATATGTACGTTTATATGTCATACTTATTAATTGATTAACAAAGTCCATGACATAAGTTATAGCATAGAAGAGAAATCATAGTGGGACTATGATTGTTGAGATTCTCTTTATGTGTAATTATAATTATGTCTAAACGTCC
>CATIWQ010406236.1:0-10164 GCA_949673415.1 Euphorbia schlechtendalii | reverse complement strand
TTTTTTTCAATATTTGTAATAAAAAATGTGTTACCAAGCACAAGGTAATTTCTTGTATAGGAGAGCACTGTAAAATTCATTTGGTTCAGTAATACAATTTTTTTTTTCGTGTCTGGTTTCTGATTCGATTCAATTTTTTTGACTGAATCGAATTTCACTAGCTTCTTGTGATTGGTTAGGCCGTCGGTACCTTAGTATACCCACCCCTCTACCACTGCCATTGTGCATACCAAACTTCTTTATCATTTGATAAAATCAATTTTCAAATCTTTACTCGGATTATTTTTCAAATGAGTGTCACATGTTAAAATATAATAATTGACTGTATTACTTATAAATCGAGTTCCGGTTTAGACTTTTGTTGATACTGGTTTTGTGCCTGCTAAGCATATTATGTAATTTTTGCTATTAAATTTCAGTATCAAATAACAACTATAATGTTAAAGTTATTTTATACAATTTCGAATAGGACAATAATTCTAATGTGGAAATAGTACACTTTTGTCATACCAACTTCAAATTTTTTATCCTTTAACACCACAACTTGTCAAAAACACACCCGATGTTACTGTTCAATTTAAAAAGTTAATGTGTGAATGACACACTAGATTGGCCTATTAAGGGCATCTCCAACCTAATTTTAAAAGTTTGGTTTAAAGTTGGAAATGGAATGAAGTTGCTCCAACCCCATTTCATCTTCAGCTTCAAATTTTGAAATATCACTTCAAATTTGAAGTAGTACTATTCACAACTTCAATTTTTTTTTTATTTTTACACTTTTAATATACATATTTGAAATTTCAATATTCTTTTATTTATAAAAAAATCAAATTATTGTATTATTACTTTTAAAGTTGTGGTTATAAAGTTTGAAGTAAAGTTTGAAGTACAGGGTTGGAGGAAAAACACTATACCAACTTCAAATTATAAAATAAAACAGAATTTGAAGTAAAAATTGGCGGTCCAAAGTTGGGGATAAAAAAAATTGAGTCTAACAACAAATAAACCTTGATTGAACCCATATATCAAGAACATCGTCTTTTTCCATCCAACACCTTCTTCGACTTCATCTTCTTCAAATATCTTCTTTCAACAAATTATAAATCTTTTCTCTTTTATTTCTATACATAAAAAAGAATTCACGACCTTGTTGAAGTTGCTATTAATATGATATATCATTACAATTTCAGAAACTCCATTATCGATATTACAAATTTCAGCAAATCAAAAGGGGAAATCTTCAGCAGCTAAAAAACCTTATTTAACGTTGCTTAGCATCACTCCATGAAGCTTTAATAAGTTTGAATTTCAATTACACTCAATCCCAAATCAGATTTCATACTAGGGTACGACGAACAACAAAGAGAGAGGATTCATATGTTTAGGGATTTAAGTTTGAGATTTTATTTTTCCTATTATACTACTCTTGCATCATCAATTTAATTTTTTATTTTTTAATTAAGAACATAAACATTTGGCTATCATTATGACTAAAGTCAACACACGCGATCACGTCAGCATGAGGGGATTGTTGGATGCGTTGTTGGGGAAAATCTAAGTAAAAAATTGTCAAGCTTAGGGTTAAAGTATGCATTAAAGCATCTTTAGCAGATAATGGATTCTACAATTATATGGTATGGGGATTATAAACCCGCATTGATGACATGTCAATTATTTTAAAATTAGATAATGATAGTCACACTGTATTTATAAATGTATAATTAAATAATAAAAAAAAGACTTAATTACTAAAGTTTAATTAATGTAAAGTTTAATTATTAAAATATTAATTGATTTGATGAGTTGATATTCAATTTTTATATGTAAAATATCAAATAGATAACGTTTAACATTTATTATGTATATCATATAGGATAGATAAAATATAAAAGATAATGTATTTTTTACTCCATTTGGTGTCGAAAGATTGTAATTTTAGTCAATATTTTATTTTCCTTTTTATTTGTCATTCTCACATATTGATATCAACATAAGCCTACACCTAAGCGTACTCCTAGCTAGGCCGCCCTAAGCATATGCTTACATCTAAGCCCACTTGCTACCATCATCATGACTTTCTATCTATAAAAGAGAAGTCAATCTCCTCCATAAGTGAACTTTTTGAACTCAATTCCATATAACAAACTCTCATTTCTCCCCCATCTTAAGAACTGACTTAAGCATCGGAGGGCCTTCGCCGGAAACACTTCCGGCCTGAGACTTGTTTTGTAAGTACTCGACGGGTACCTCAACGGAGCACGAAGGACCTCGAAGAACCCGAAGACCCCACGAAGAACGAAGTCGACAAAGATGCCATTTGGGTATCAAATTGGTGAGGTGAGCGTGGATCGACTTGAGCGTCCCCTCTCAAATATTTCAGATCTGACGAACTTTCCAAATCCAAGCTTTTAAGCTCAATAAGAAAGAAAAGGGAAGAGAAAGAAGGGTCAATTAACTCAAATTCGTGAAAGTAAGAGAATAAAGGGCTTCTTAGAGAAAGGAAGTTGAGGGAAAGAAATCAAAGTGAAAAAGGTAGCACAATCCCATTATTCAATTCCAATAATGAAGACATAAGCACCATTTTTGGCTTTTTCATCGACGCCCATTTCAAGCTGCCTGTTCGGCGTTACCCATTTAAACTTCGGCGTTACCCATTTGAGCTTCGACGTTTATACGCATTTGGCATTACTCATTTGAGCTTCGGCGTTTATACGCATTCGGCGTGACCCATTAGAACTTCGACGTATATACGCTTTCGACGTAACCCATTAGTGCTTCGGCGTATATACACGTTCAGCGTGACCCATCCAAGCTTCGGCATTTTCGCGCGTTCGGCGTAACCCATCCAAGCTTCGGCTGTTTGGCGCTTTCGGCGTCATGCATTCAAGCTTCGACGTTTTCGCGAGTTCGACGGTACCCATTCTATCTTCGGTGTTTACACGTGTTCGGCGTGATCCATTTAAGCTTCGGCGTTTCCCCGCATTCGGCGGTTCCGCGCCTTCGGCGTAACCCATTCAAGCTTTGATGTTTCCACGATTTCGGCGGTACCCATTCGAGGTTTGGCGTTTCCGCGAGTTTGGTGGTACAGCTTTGGCAGTACCCATTCAAGCTTCGGCGCCCTCACAGGTTCGACATCCTCTCAGCTTCGGCTGCTGCGCAACAGCCCTTCAGCAAGTCTTGCTGTTTGCGCGAGTTCTCCGTCTCCTAGATGACTATAACCAGCAAAGTCTCGACCACCTAATTGCTCCTTCAGCCTCAACAAGCACCGTGTACCAGTGTCAACAATTCTTTGGCATTAATAAATACCGGCCAGATAAGCTTCAGCGTTAATAGTTCATTCGGCCATTACATGGTTCGGCCATCATGAACACTGCCTCAGCTCTGAGAGATGCGACCATCATGAACTCATTGTTGTGAACTTCGACCATCACATGGTTCGGCCACAAGAGCCTCAGCCATTGTTAGACCCGGTAAGAACTTGATTACTTTTTCAATTTAGCGATTCTCTTTCAACCAATCCGACGTGCTTGATTAACCAAATGTTCACTCTTGAAGTATGTCTTATATGATGCATTTGATTACTATTACATTGCTGCACTTTAATGTCCGATTAGTTAAAGATGTGTTTGCTCTATTGACTGCTTCATGTCACAGTATAGTGATCTGCCTTCATAGTGGATTGGACTGTTTCCAAGTTAGTATAATTACTGCACTAATCATGCAGCTCTGTTTGTAGTCAATTATTTACTGGTGCATGCTTATCCACCCTAATAATCATTCTTTACTAAGGTAAGCTTTGAAACTCCATATATGGAGAATTGCTTCTTTTATTGTTTTATTAAATGTTTATGCTACCACCATACAAGATCAGCCGATATACACTAGTCACATGTCTCATTTTATCAAATTATATCGGTGCCATATTCACCACTTGAACATCAAACAAATTGATTGGCACAAAGTACGGCTCTTACTTGTTGTACCAACTTGTTATTCGATTAATTTTATTTTCATGTTTCTAAGTGATGCAAGTATAAGATACCTCACACATCTATCTTTGTTTCCTTCGCGAGTACACCATGAGCCAGCAAATTGACAAAGCTGTATAAGGCTTCACTTCCTCACGCTGATAGCCGCAGACCACATTTTAGCTTCAGTGGGTTCGGCATCCCCATTAATTCAGCGCCCACGTTGGGTTCGAAAATTCCATTTTAGCTTCAGCGCCTCTAAGATTCGGCCGTGGCAGCTCCGGCGCAGCAGGTGCTGAGCCATGACTTGGGCGCCATCAAGCTTCGACTCTTCCGAGATTCAGCCGAGACAGCTTCGGCAGAGCATTAACCGAGCCGACCCCCCAAACTTTGACTGAATCAGCTCTCCAAGCCTTGATTGAGGAGGCTTCGACGTGGTGACCGAACCTTCAGCCATCTCCGACGCTTCTGCAAGCACGGCCTTGACATAACCTCCATTGCTCTTGCTTTTAGGCCGCCAACTAGTTTGCTGTCACTAAAGTTTTTCAGCTCTCCAAAAGTGAAATAGTCAGAAATTTCATCAAACAAAGATTTATCTTACCAATTCAAACGATCGTTATCCATGAGTTATCTAACACGGATAAGCTCTTCTCAATTGGCGATCGAAAGTCGTCAAAACTTGGTTTGCTCAATAATTCGCCATAACTCAAGCTCCATTTATACTTGATTTATCCAATGCGCATGTGTACTGTGACTTACACCATGCTTTATTTATTGGAAATTATATGGGCAAAACACCTATTCTTTGTCTAGTTGTATGCAATTTCAGGTTCATGAAAATCTCCAAGCCTACTTGCTCCTCGAGGGTCGAAGAAAGCATCCGGTCACCTTCAAAGCGGAAGGCGAGTCACAGCCCGCAGGGTCAAATCCCTAGAGATCCCCTCGACGCTCTTATGCTTTGAAATTAAAGCATCATAGCCCGCAGACAGCGACCCCTAGCGATCCCCTCGACGCTCCTACTGCTCGCAGGCCGCGATCCTCAGTGGTCCCCTCGACACTCTTATGCTTTGAAATTAAAGCATCACACCTCGCAGGGTCAGATCCCTAACGATCCCCTCGGCGCTCTTATGTTTGGAAATTAGAGCAAGTTCAACAACCCGCAAGGTCAGATCCCTAAGATCTCCTCGGCGCTCTTATGCTTTGAAATCAAAGCATCACAGCCCGCAGGCTGCGACCCATAGTAATCCCCTCTGTACTCCTACTGCCCACAGGCCGCGATCCCTAGTGGTCCCCTCGGTGCTTTTATGCTTTGAAATTAAAGCATCACAGCCCGTAGGGTCAGATCCCTAACAATCCCCTCGGCCCTCTTACGTTTGGAAATTAAAGCATCACAGCCCGCAGGCCGCGATCCCCAATGGTCCCCTCGGCACAGTTATTAGACGCTATCATGTATTAAACTCGTAGGTGCACAACGTGAAATCACGAACTCAACAAACAAAATGACTTCATTGGCGATATAGATGTGAACGTCACCAGCTTCGACCCTAAAGAGCCTTAATGATCGAAAGGGGGGGGACTCCTGATAGCAAGATAACCCTACATCTAAGCCTACTCCTAGTTAGGCCGCCCTAAGCCTATGCCTACATTTAAGTCCACTTGCTACCATCATCATGACTTTTTATCTATAAAAGAGAAGTCAATCTCCTCCATAAGTGGACTTTTTGAACTCAACTCCATACAACAAACTCTCATTTCTCCCCCATCTTAAGAACTGGCTTAAGCATCAGAGGGTCTTCGCTGGAAACACTTTCGGCAGGAAACTTGTTTTGTAGGTACTCGACGGGTACCTCAATGGAACACGAAAGACCTCGAAGAACCTGAAAACCCCACGAAGAACGAAGTCGACAAAAATGCCATTTGGATATCACATATTAATGCAATATCAACGCTTTTTTCCTAATGTACCCTTCTATTAATTAAGCAAGAAATTATATATATAAAATGAATTATAAGATAATAATTAAAAAGACGAGAATTTTATGAGAAAGTGAAGGAGATAAATTAATCATTTTAATAGATTAGAAAAGTGTCGTCGTGGAATGTGTTCTTAAAACTAAAAAAATGTCGTAAAAAATTAAGAAAATATCACCAAAACTTAAAAAAATAATTCTACATTAATTATTATTTCTATTATTTTAAAAGTTTATGTGTAAGTTAAATTTATTCTTCTAATACATTAATAAATATTAGATATTTTAAAATAATAATGGGTCAGTTTGCCGCCTAGAACCTCAATTAATGGGCGATTAATCTCCGCACGCACCACTGTTTAGCGCTTTTTAACACAAGGCGCTGTTAGGCCTTTTAAAAAAAAGCGTTTATCAACTGTTTCAGCCACAAAGCCCTCCTCACATTATTATCAACTACCATTTCCATAGTCGTCTTCTTCATTTCATTTTCAATCCAATCCAATGTCTGAACCTTTCTCTTCGTTAAGCTCTGACCTAACTGAACTCATCCTCTCCCACCTTCCGATCCCATCCCTCCTCCGCTCCTCCGCCGTCTGCAAGCTCTGGTTTTCCCTAATTTCCTCCCCTTCTTTCCCTTCTCACCACCACCATCGCCGTCTACCTTGGTTCTTCCTCCACGGTCTTCACAATACTTCTTCCGTTTTCAACCAGTCCTTCGCCTTCGATCCTTTTTCCAATTCCTGGTTTCATCTCCCTTCTTTCCCCTTTCCTTCCCCCGATTTTATCGGCTCTAATGGCTTCCTCTTTTCTACTGCTCCTTCTTTCTCCTTTTCCCCTGTTCTTAAGCCCCGCTGGATCACCCCCTCTCCTCTTCGGTTTTCCCGGATTAACCCTCTCGTCGGGGTTTTCTTCGCCGGAGAAACTGATTCCCAGCCTCGATTCATCGTCGTCGGCGGTGTTCGATTTATCGGAAATTTGGTTGATATTGAGGATCGACTAGCTGTTGAAATTTATGATCCTTGTCGCAATTGTTGGGATCTTTGCCCTCCTTTACCTGCTGATTTCCGATCTGGTAATTCGTCTCAGACCTTGTCATCTGCCCTATTTAATGGAAAATTCTATGTGTTTGGGATTTACAGTTGTTTTGTTTCCTCTTTCGATTTGAATAAAAGAATATGGAGCCGAGTTCAAACACTGAAGCCTCCGAGTGTCATTTTCGCTTTCTTAATTGCTTGTGATGAAATGCTTGTTTTGGCTGGTATCTGTAATGGCTCCAAGGGGCCATCGTTTAATTTGTGGAGGATTGATGAGAAGAGCATGGAATATAGCAAAATTTCGGGTATGCCTCAGGATTTGCTATTTGAATTGGTTGATAGTGATGAGGATGATAAGTTTGCTAGCTTGAAATGCATTGGAATGGGAAATCTTGTTTATGTGTTTAATGAGGAGTATCATAAGAAGTACCCTGCTTGTGTCTGTGAGATTATTAATGAGTCTGGGAAATGTAGCTGGAGGAAAGTTCCCCCTTTGCCTTCACCTGTTAACAAGTTTCATAAAGTTATAAGCTTTTGTTCCATAGTTTTGCCTCATAACGTAATTATGCGCGAGGAACAAGAAACCGGACTATTGCAGCCTGTTGCTGACTGAGTCTACCAGGTATGCAATGATTCTTTACTTCAATACTTCCTTTGCTGTTACATAAATGTGCAATCAATGAAGTACCATTTTTTTTAATTATCTAGCTGTTAGATGTTGATTTACGGCTTGTTTTCTGCATATGGTACTTGTTGAATGGGATGCAATAGTGAAGTGAATAGAACTTCTGGTTTCAGCATTGAGTTTATATGCTGCTTCTGAAGAGAAATCCTTATATGGTCCTTGGACCAAGGTCCTTCCAATGATATTTTGACTCCTAACGCCATTGCAACACATTTCTAAAAATTAAGTGTTTCTCCAAACTTGTTATTTTTAACTTTTTACTTAAGTGTTTTTTTAACTTTTAAGAGATTTAAAAATAAGTAGTTAAGTGATCCTGGAAACCGATATTTAAGTCATTTATAAACAGATGAAGTGTTTCTTAAAATTGATTTTCTTAGTCACTTATAAGTTGTAGAATATGTTAAGGACATACACTGTTTATTGGGTTTTCAATATTATGGGGATAGTAATGTAATTGTTTTGGTCAAAACAAAGAAAGGAGGAAAGGTCATTTTTCAGAAATGCTGCTTTTTATTTTTAACTTAAAAGCAACTTTATAAGTTGAAATACCAAGAGAAAGACTAAACTAGAGCAACTTTTAATTAAAAATCTACTTTGAAGCTTGTTTGACTAACTTAAAAGTTTGGAGAAACACCCCCAAAGTTTCTCCTGGATGTATAACTACAACCTGTGCTTCCTTTTACCATCTTCTATGCTTAAAACAATTCCCTTTTATAGCACACATATGATATTTACAGACATCTGAAGATTTAGCATCTCCTATACATGACCATTAACCAATGGACTACTGTTTTCCATTTTTCCATCCTTCAGTTACATTATAAATGTGGTTGACATTTTCCTCGAAAAAATAAAATAATATATGTGGTTGACATTAATGGCTAGGCATTTGCATGAGCGTTTCACTCTTAAAAGTAACAAATTAATATACTTTCTTGAGTGAAGTTTTCCTTCATAGTTGAAGATTATGCAAATGAAGGGAAATTAATGTGGTTATAAACACAAAGTAGTTGCATATAATTCTTGATCTAACAAAGATATAAATAAATGCATTACTCAAAATAATGAAGTGACAGATCTGTTTCCACTTATAACTTGGAGATATTAATGTCTTTCTTTGGTTCATTTTGCCATAATGGTTGTACTTGTGTGGTATTTTAAGTTCCTAAGAATGTCCCCAAGTTTCAATTGCATTGACTACAATCAATGTGGCATTATGTCATTCTATTGGAGAATATTGTATTGTTTTTCCTAAACTAGTTTACCCTTAGATGTTGGTCTATTCCGAATTTTCCATTTGATTTCTTCTTGTGTGTGTATATTTTAGCACTCTTCTTTGGTGTTTCCTAATATTGGACCACCACATTGAGCATTTGTTACAAGTCAATGTCTAAACTATCAAATTGTCAATGAGAACTGAAGAAAACATGAGAGAATGGAATACCTCTGTTTAACCGGAGTAATGTTCTATGGTAGGTGTTTTAGATAAAGTTTTGACTGACTAAAGAAGGTCTCTAAATTCTAAAGGTATATTCTAATATCTTATAGTAACTAATTTAACGGTAAGTATGGTTGTTGTTGACAGATATACATAATCAGTTCAGATGCAAATACATATAACATGTATGTATGTATGTATGTATGTATGCTGGAGTAGCGTTTTTCGACCTGCCGGAATTATAGAAGAGTGAGTCTACTTAGCGATTCTTGCAAGGTGCGTTTCATGCTTCCTTATTGTTTGGTTGGTAAAAAGCTTCTCCCGTATGATATACCATTGTAGATGTTGTATAATTACAAACAATTACTGTCTATTACGAATTATCTGATGCAGTTACATTGGCATATGAACTTTGTTGTAATCTCTTAACATAGACATAATGGACATTGACCAGTTATTTTTATAAATAATGTTGAATTAAATGTCCTGTAGAGCATATTCTTCTACTGTAAATATGTTTAATATATGCCAAAGACTTGAGTTATTGGTATAATTGTTTTAACTTCGCTTGGTAAGTGCTTTCATCTCTTATAACAAAGGTGTATTTGAGTTTTTTTTAAAAACATGCCATCATAATAATTTTCCAATGAATAATTTGTCTAGAAAGAAAAATGCTATTTTGGAATATTATATTTTGTGCTGGCGTAGCGGGATTTTTTTATTTTATGGTGATCAATGTATTATTATAGTTGTTATACTGAATTTGTAGTTCATAGAGGTCTCTGTTTTGGTCAGAACTGGGGTAAGGTGAAGTTTTTTTGTTCTATTTAATATGAGTCCAATACTTATTTTTTTGTGACCTATTCAATTTGGGTGCATCTTAATTTGAGGGTAAATAATGACTTAACGACTCTTCATTCCAAGTTGCGTGTGAATAATATACTATTTAAGAGTATTTTTTTAGTAATATAGAAATCTTAATTGTTTTGTTTGGTTAGCAGTATAAAATGAAATCGGGTGATACATAATATGGATCTCTTGAAAACTCTATAAAAAAGACTACTTAATC
>CATIWQ010406195.1:0-18081 GCA_949673415.1 Euphorbia schlechtendalii | reverse complement strand
AACTTTTGGAAGTCAACCAATAATGAAAAGGTGCCTTTCCATTGTGGATGAGGATGAATCTTTGCATCCAATCATATTGAAGTGATGCAACCCTTCGCACTCTATAAATAGGGTTCAAACTCAATCAATTTCGTGGAAAGTGTGCATTGAGAGTGGTGCATGGTTATGGCATGAATAGAAGGTATTGAATGATAGTATGCATGTGTAGATAGAGAGTGAAAATATCTAGATTTCGCTATGTTCAAAGTCTTAGCAAGAAAAATGCATAAGTGATTCGATTCCTACTTTAATCACTATATTTCTACACAAATTTGAGAGTTTGTTCTATGAATGTAATTGCAAAGCACTTATCAATAAAATTTTTCGTTCTTCAACATTCTTTTGTTCGAGATTCACAAAGAATGGCATCCTAGCGGAGGTTCTGTGTGAGTCAAGACCGAATTCAAAGTAGACGCAGGAATTGCGAGAATTGATGAGTCCCATTAAAGAGTGGATACGGTTTTATCAACTTTAGCTTTCACTTGCATACCGTACAACTTTACATTATTTTCTGCTTATACTTTCTATTTCGAAGTTTATGATATGTCTATGTATCATAACGAGTATTTCATTTTGCGTAATTCATATTAGTCAAGTTATATGCTTTTAAGTTAACTTTACGAGTGATTTCGGGGTTAACAAGATTGTGTATAATCACTGGATCTGTGATTATAATGCTGTTTAGTGAGCTAACATTTTTGGAATGGTAACTTGCTAAATATGGCTATGTGAGACCGACCCGTACTAAGCATAGTATTACTATTATCCAGGTTCTTATAAGTGTCATAATTTGTTCACCTTGGACTTAGAAAAGTCATCTCATGTATTGTTCTCTGCTGAATTATTGAATATTAGGGCGTCTAGAACCGTATTTTATGAAGTTATCTAGTGTATGAAGTATTCTTGATGATTTTGCATGTTTTTCTGCTAAACTTGTTCTTAGGAATATCTTTGTATTTTTCATCTTCTCTAGTCTGTATATACATCTATCCATTCATCCATCTATCATTCAACCCCTCCAATAAAATTTCCTATTTTCGTATACCCCGTAACTCTAGTTGGTCTTTAGAACCGAATTCCTTCCCTGTGTGATCGATATCTTCTAAAACTTCATCAAAATTGTATACTTGCAGTGGTCACCATTTGTCTATTTGATAAGCGGTATTGACAACACCTGTTCGTATTTTGAACTTCTTAACTTATCGGTAGAAAAGTGGGGAACAAGGTTTTTGGCATCATATAGAATATAAGCCCTCAAAATAAGTAGAGTAGACTTGTTCTTGAAGAACACCACTCGGCCATTATGTATCAAGATTGACTAGAAACTCGTTCTATCAATCTTATACTTTGGTCAGAGGTTTATGAGTGTGTCACTTCAACAAGGGGCCCTAAGGTACATCTCCCATTATATCACTATAACAGGAGTGATGGATGCCATCTTGACTACTCGGCTTACCAACATGTGAACATCACTACACCCGTAATCACCCGTATCATCCTGATCGCCACTATATGAATAAGTATGACCCAAAGTATAGCAACTCATACACAAGGTAACCAGTATCTCATGTCTGAGGATACTTGTATTGCTACTGCAATAAGACATGACACCAACACATGGATATAGTTATTTCCAAGTGTCTGTCTTATAGCTGTCTCTGATGTATTACCCGAATACATTCATATGTTAACTCAAGGTACCACCTTCAGCTCGTGAGATCGGCTGCTTGGATCTAATCCAAGGAGTAAGCTCACACATGCTAGTCTGTCAGTTCCATTGATGTCTAGTCTCAATGAAACTATGACTAGAGATATTTAGACTATTCATAGTAACACGTATGTGCAATTCTTACACCACATAGCTCCCACTATGTCCTTCCACTTTTACGCTATGAAGTAGTCATGGACTTTATCTCATCAATGCGCATATATATGTATATATACACTAATTGAGCAAATTCAAGATCCTTCTGATAGAAGAAAGTATCTTGAGCATTATTTAGAGTTAATTAAAAATCAACATAATAATGAGGCAAGTACTTCAAGTACTAAAAAACAAACTACTTTAGAAAGAAAAATTGACAAGAAAAACATCTCTTATGATTTTAAAGAAATAATTAATAGATTTAAAAACCATGGGTAGGTGCTAGAAAAAATTACCCACAATTAAAAAAGAAATGTTGTCTATAGTACTCTATGTACAAAAGTTTGAAAGTGATTTAATAAATCAAAAATAACTTCTCAGAATTGATTGTAAATCGCCTAAAGAAATTTTAGTCAAAAATGTTAAAAACATTGCTTCTAAACAAATTTTTGCAAGATAGCAAGCAATTTTGTCTATTTTTCCTTTTGTTAAATCTGTTAAAAATAAAGTTGTTACACCTTTAGGTGCATTTATTAATTTACTTCTTGAATTTGCTCAATTAGAGTTAATATCATGTCTTCACTTTTAGTGAGAAGCATTAAGCCATTTAATGAACATAAAGATTTATAATAATTGCATTGACCATCACATTCATTTTCAGTACCTGAATTTCAGGAAAAGATATGATTTTGAATTTTATAACCCAGCCTAAGATTAAGAACTTAAATATTCTTAAAAGGAATATTCGAAACAAAGAAAAACTAATAAATTCTTTAAAAGAAGAAGTTAGTTTTAAAATTCTAAGGAGAAAAACTAGAAAACCCTGATTTACAAAAGAAAATTTTAGAATTATAGCAATTAATTATCTCGAAAATTTGTTATGATATTCCTACACTTTTCGGGATAGGAAGAAGCATATTGTTTCTCTTCCCTATGAATCTGATTTTTCTGAAAGGTTTATTCTAACAATAGCTAGGCCTATTGTCATGTCTCCAAGACATTTGGAAATTTGAAAAAAGGAAATTCAAGATTTGCTTCAGAAAGGGTTAATTAGAAATAGTCATAGTCCCTGGAGTTGTCCTGCATTTTATATAGAAAATGCAGCTGAACTTGAAAGAGGAGTTCCTAGGTTAGTTATATATTATAAACCCCTTAATAGGTTTTAAGATGGCTAAGGTATCCACTCCCTAATAAGAGAGATCTGTTAAACAGATTGTTTGAAGCAAAAATATTTTCAAAATTTGATATGAAGTCTGGTTATTAGCAGATCCAAATTGATGAAAAAGATAAGTATAAGACAGCATTTACCATTCCTTTTGTTCATTATGAATGGAATGGTATGCCTTTTAGACTTAAAAATGCCCCTTCGGAATATCAAAAAATCATGATTGATATTTTTAATTATTATTCATCATTTTCAATAGTTTATATAGATGATGTTTAAATATTCTCAAAAACTATTGATCAACATTTTAAACATTTAAAATGTTTTCTAAATCTAGTTAAAAGAAATGGTTTAGTTGTTTCCGCTAAAAAGATTAAACTCTTCCAAACAAATATTAGATTTTTAGGTCATAACATTGAAAATGGTACTTGTTTTCCAATAGTTAGGGCAATTGAGTTTGCAAGTAAATTTCCTGATGAAATCAGACATAAAAAATCAGTTACAAAGATTTTTAGGAAGCTTAAATTATGTGGCAAACTTTTATAAAGATCTTGCCTTGGATGCAAAACCTTTGTTTGAAAGATTAAGGAAGAATGCTATAAAGTGGACTAAAAGTCATACTTTGGCAGTTCAAAGAATTAAACTTCATGTAAAAATTCTTCCATGTTTAGTCATTCCTCATCCTGATGCTTTTAAGATAGTTGAAACCGATGCCTCGAATTTAGGTTATGGAGGAATACTTAAACAAAGAATCAATAACATAGAATCCTTAGTTAGATTCACGAGTGGGGTATGGGTAAGTGCTAGAAAAAATTACTCCATAATTAAAAAAGAAATGTTATCTATAGTACTCTGTGTACAAAAGTTTGAAAGTGATTTATAAATAAAAAATTCCTTCTCATAATTGATAGCAAATCGGCTAAAGAAAGTTTAGTCAAAGATGTTCAAAATATTGCTTTTAAACAAATTTTTACTAGATGGCAAGCAATTTTGTTTGTTTTTGACTTTGATATAGAATTTATCAGAGGAGATAAGAATTCTCTTCCTGATTTTTTAACTCATGAATTTATTGCAGGAAATGAATTCAAAGAAGAGCAATCTTAACCTCAAAAGGTTCGAAGGTCAAAGTAGCAGCCAACTATCTCAGGCAGGTTTGCAAAGATCAGTTGGACAGTCTCCTCAAAAAAGCCAGAATCAACAAATTAATAATTTGTTTGAAGCTAGTAAAAATGATAAGTATGACTCAGATGCTTATCAAATAGCTTTAGATCTAGAATCCTTAAAGGAGAACAACTTACACGTATTGAAAATACGATGGTAAAACCAATCTCTGCTTTAGAAAAGAGGGAAGAGAAGGTTATAATTAAACCCTCCTCGAGTTAAAATTTAAACTTCCAACTTGACAATTCTCAATCCAAATCAATAGATGAAATTACTAAAAGAATTGTTGAAATTCCTGTAGTTAAAAAACAAAAGCAAATTGCTCC
Source organism: Euphorbia schlechtendalii (assembly GCA_949673415.1). NCBI lineage: Eukaryota > Viridiplantae > Streptophyta > Magnoliopsida > Malpighiales > Euphorbiaceae > Euphorbia > Euphorbia schlechtendalii. Next base: position 13,526 of record CATIWQ010406195.1, on the reverse strand, counting down.
TTTAACAACTAAAAGCTCGGAAGAAAATTATACTGAGTCTGATATTGACAGCCTTTAATCCTTATTTCAGGAAATGAAGCTAGAAGAAAGTAAAGCCCAGGTAAATAAAATTTACCATGCTAAAGATACAGACAAGCCTTATTACCCTAGGCCATCGCCTGTTAATTTACAATTTGAAGAATTTAAACCTGCAATGGTTTCTTAAGATGGAAGATCAATAGAAGAATGGAACATTGATGGAATGTCTGAATATGATATTAAAAATGTTCTTCAGTATATGTTAATGTATGCTTCGGCTTCTAGAATTCAAGGTAATAATGACAAAGGTATAGCTGAAGCCATAGTTGCAGGTTTTACAGGATAACTTAAAGGTTAGTGGGATTACTGTTTGGCAGCAGAAGATAAGAATAAAATTGTTAATGCAATTAAGATTGAAAATAATCAAAAAATTTCAGATGCGGTAAATGTATTAGTTTACACTTTGATCTTACATTTTTTAGGATCAACCTCTATGTTTTTTAAGCAAACTACTAAGAAGTTAATGAACTTGTGATGTAGAGATCTCTCTAAGTTTAAATGGTATAAAGATGTATTTCTTAGTGCCATCTATACTAGAGATTATTGTAATCAGGATTTTTGGAAAGAAAAATTTATTTTCGAACTTCCTAGATTATTTGCTGATAAGGTAAAAGAAAGAATAAGGAATAAACATAATGGTACTATTCTTTATACAAATTTAACCTATGGGGAAATCTCTGCTGAAATTGTTTCAGAAGGAATGCTATTATGTAATGAATTAAAAATTCATAGGCAAATGCAGAATGAACGCATTTCTGGAAAAAGAATTTTAGGAGATTTTTGTAAACAATTGGGGTATGACCTTATTCAAAAAAGGTCTAAAAGACTTTTTTCAAAAAATGAAAAGTTTTCTAAACCCAAGTTTAAAAGGTTTTCTAAAAGAAAAAATAATTTCAAAAGAGGAAGTCAATAAAAGTCCTCTAAAGACCAAATGGTGAAAAGGACAACTAAAACTGTTGTTTGTTACAAATGCGGAAGAGTGGGTCATTATTCTAATAAATACTGAGTTAAGCAACAAATTAGATCTTTAACAATTGATAATAGTTTGAAAAACTCATCAGAGAAAATTATGTTAATCGAAACTAATTCTGAAAAGGATGACTATATTTTAGATAATACCAATGATGACACATCTAAATCAAATTTAGGTACTGAAAATGAATGTGATGGTCAATGCAATTATTATAAATCTTTATGTTCATTAAATGGCTTAATGGTTCTCACTAAAAGTGAAGATATGATATTAACTTTAATTGAGCAAATTCAAGATCCTTCTGATAGAAGAAAGTACCTTGAGCATTATTTAGAGTTAATTAAAAATCAAAATAATAATGAGGCAAGCACTTCAAGTACTAAAAAACAAACTAATTTAGAAAGAAAAATTGACGAGAAAAACATCTCTTATGATTTTAAAGAAATAATTAATAGATTTAAAAATCTTAAAGGTGTTAGCCCCAGAAGACTGGGAAAGAGATTTATTTATCCTTCATAAAGGTAGTAAAATAGCTTATAACTATTTTGACTACATAGATTCTTGGTCTCAGGCTCTGTTATACAATAACAGTTTTAGAAAATTTAGCTGGTTTTTACAATTTCAATTAGTTAAACCAATAGAAACTTTTCCTAACTGGTTTCATAATTAGTTCCAGCAATGGGGTCTTTTCCCTATCTGTCTTTCTACAAGGATTAGAGAAATTTATAATCAATTTGGAGAAACTAATAGTTTCTATGATTATACAAGATTAATGTTTACAATTTTGTATAGGGTTCCATGGATTATTAAATGGGATTATATCATCTCTTATAAAGATGATAGATTTCTTTTACAAGTCCCAAGCAATGAAATTGCTATTCCTTGGCTTACTAGAAGAATCTCCATTAAATGGTAGGATAAATTTGAATTTTTTGAAAAACCCTCAACATTTTCTTCTGAGAATCTAATCTCTTTAAAACACCCTTCTTTGCCACAAACTTTGACCCCCTCAAAAAATATTTTTGAACATTTTCTGTCTCATTTTCCAGAAGAAGAGCTAAAAGCTCAAATGCTAGAATTTTTGAAATTAAAATCCCCTGTATCTTCTTCACCTCCCTCATAGACTAGTCCTCAGGTTCAGTTTAATAAACCTTCTCCTAAAAGGAAATTAGGATTTGAAGACTTTGATGTTTTTGATGCCTCTTCTCCTTAAAAGAAAGACAAGGGCGAAGCAAGTTCTTCCTTTAAAGGAAAAGAAGTTTCTCTTCAAAATCAATTTCAGTATCTTTTTGAAGCTCAAGATCCTATGGAAGGCTCAAATGAAGATATTTTAATAGAAGCCCTTGAAGATTTGTTGAAGCCTTCTAATTAAGCTAAAAGTGGATTTCAGTTAATAGTTGAGCAACCGGCTACTTGTTAACCGATTGACCGCTTACCGAATGACCGGTGGACTGCTTATATAGTGAAGTCTTTCCTCTCAGGAAAGGAGCAAGTTCTTAGAGAAAGAAAGAAGAGAGAGAAGCTCTCAAATCTCCAATCATCCTTCGATCAGTTTCTAGCATTTTTCCAGTCTTATTTTCAGACCACCGTTTGTATACAGTAAGGTATTTTACTGTTTGTATTGTATTTTACTATTTATATTTTGTATTTTATGCATTTTACTATTTTTATTTTTGTATTTTACTGTTTGTTTGTATGTTATTATTTGTATCTATTGTTTATTTATACATTTAATAAATAAAATTATTAATTTTAATAATTCTAATCTATTAATTTTAATAATTTTAATCCACCTAAAACATAATCTGCTAAATTTACGATCCGCTGAATTTTGTGAGAGTGTGTGCGTGTATATTATACATATATGAAACCAATGAGATACATAAATAAATAGAAAGCACTGATAAGCAACAAAAATGCCTTAATTATTATTAATAATAATTCGAAACTGTTGGTGCATTATAAATAATAAAGATATATCACCCTAATTGCCTCTATGGCATACATCATGTCTACAATTAACAACATCACTAATGTCATTAATGACATCACAACATCGTTAATGACATCACTTGTGATATCGTTAACGACATTGCTTTGGTAGAAACAAGTTTGGCTTTGTTTTGCTACATTTCAAATCGTTTAGTCCCCGAACCCCACTGAGACCAATCTGAGTTTTGAAATGAATCATTGGGGGTAACAAACTTCTAAATTGTAATTATTTATGAGTTATATATTATTTTTAATGCGTTAATATGTTGATTAAGGTTTGGAATAGTAATGGAAGCGCTTCGGGCCATCCATATTGTTATCACCCTTCACAGGGAAGTCGATAACGATATGGATGACATCAATACCGTTGTTAACCCAAACAATGGCTATGTTATGCATGTTCGGCCTAGATTTTTGTTTCTATATATTTTTTTAGGTCACCTACGCGAAGGGAACTCGAGTTATCTAATAACCGACCAAACAATATAACATGCAGCATTTTCACTAATAAAAATGACTAACATAGTTGAGAATAAAAATGAACCATTTTTGTAAAATAAGAACTTTGAAATCTTAGTTGTTTTTTACCTTGACCACACCGGTCTTACCAAAATCCATACACTTGGTACAAATCCGTGTTGTGGAATATCCCTTGTGCTAACCTTTATGGATGTAGGTAATTTAGGATAGATGTGTATTAGGGTTTAATTTACTTCGGGTATCGCATATATCAAATGTAACATTTGTTAGATATCGATGTATTTATGTGATTTGTAAATCACCCATCCCAAGATGTAATTAATCTCATAGATTAGGCACATTTACTTTCCTACATGTTTACTTTCTCGCACATTATTTATTTACCAATTTCCGCATGCGCGCCTAATAACAAAAAACATAAGCAGAAAACATCTAGATTTAATTGAAGTATCGTAAAGGTGGTTTCCAAACGGGAATAATGTTAACTCAAATAACGACGAAGTAAGTAACTCATCCCGGACCCGAATCTCTAAACTATGGTATCGCTTAGGCTTAACGAATCCCGAAATAGCTGATCCGGGTGGCGACTCTGAGTACCATAGGCTAGATATTTTGATCTCGAGTCTATTGAACTTATTACACTAACAAGTTTCTTTCTTCTAAAACCACACACCTTTTTCCAATCATAAAAAACCCCCACGCTCCATATCACGAGACCAGCGCCTTGCGGCGATCACGTGGGTTCGACGTCGTCCGCTCACAGTGGTGACTCTGCTAGGGATATCTTTTTTATTAAATTAAAAGTTTAAAATATTTTGAATGAGTATTGAAAAATAATTAAATAAGTTAAATCCACGTTTACGGTATTTTGAACAAAAACATATGCATTAAATGGTTTAGCCTTTAAGATTAGGATGCCCCAGTTTTACCGAGAAGCTTGCGAAAGTATCATTTGCGAACCCATTGTGACCAAGGATGCTTAGCAAGTGGATCACTTGTTGCCATACCGATGTACCTCCCTCATTCGCACCTATTTGGGGAGAGGCTTGGAGTGTATTGTAGTGCAACAAGAACCTTCTACATCAACAACCCTTTATTGAACTCATATAATGATACATTCCCTAGGACTAACAAAACAAATTGCATACCTTCTTGTAGGTGCGCTCCTTAATTCCTTACGGTATTATGATGACTTAAGCTTAGATTTAGAAGCTTAACCCTTACACGAGGGGATATAAGGTCAAAGGAAGTGCGTTTCATGCTATGTGCTATGTGTTTACCACTTTCCTTTTATCATATATAGTATGTAGCATCATGCTAACTACAATCTTTTATGCAAACATGAATATGCACACACTCGTTTATGATATGGTCATCATGCCACCACAAACCTAAGGTCACATTGATACCAGACACCTAGGTTCAGACAATATGCGAAGATAGCATCACCTATGATTAGGATCACAAATTCCCAAAGTATAGTGGTGCTCAGTTGGCACCCGAACCTCTTCATGTTCAGGGAAATAAACCCACTACACTAAGAGTCACACAAAGTAGTTAATTTTTACACCTAAGGGTACAATGCACTATTTACCCAGACTTGCACAATTGTGCAAAAGCCGAACGAAGCCACCTCACAATACGAGAAAGAGCCACAGTTGCAAATTCTCAAAAAGCCTAACCTTTACCCCATAGGTATTATAGCAATCAACCTATTTGTTCCAAATGGCTTTACAAACATAAGTCACACTCTAAAACCAAGCCTATTGCCACATGGGTATTACGACAATCCACCTGTTTATTCCAAATGGATTGGCAAAACATAATTCACACTTTAAAACCAAGCTTATTATCACTCGGGTTTTATGGTAATCAACCTGTTTATTCTAAATGGATTGGTAAACATAAGTCACACTTTAAAATAAATACTATTACCACACAGGTATTACAGCAATCAACCTATTTGTTCTAAATGGATTGGCAAACATAAAACACACTTTAAAACCAAGCCTCTTACCAAAAGGATATTACGATGATAAACTTGTTTGTTCCAAAGGGATTGGCAAACATAAGTCACACTTTAAAACCAAGCCTACTAGCACATAGGTATTACGGCAATCAACTTGTTTATTCCAAATAGATTGGCAAACAAAAGTCACACTTTAAAATGAAGCCTATTACCACATGAGTATTATGGAAGTCAACCTATTTTGTTCCAAATAGATTGACAAAACACGAGTCACGCCTCTAGCACAAGCCTACTACCATATGGGTATTACGGTAATTGACTTGTTTGTTCCAAGTGGATTGGCAAAGACAAACCTCGACATCACATAGATTTCCCTTAACCTCAACCCTCACCATACGGGTCGGGTCTTGTTATCATTTAATTTACATCTTTATTGCTAATAACTAACCCTGTTTGTTTCAAATGGATTGACAAACATGAATTTTATCGCATCACAACATAGTAACCCTTTGGGATGCAGCCACATCATATGCATTTCGCACATCAACATCAAGTATGTCAAACATGCATTTAATATCTGATGAAGCTGCTCGATTATGTTTGCTTTAGTTAAGGTTTGGAAGAGGCTAACTCCCCACCTCGTCCGAATTTTCCCCATCGTGGCTTGTCAAGAGAACTTTCCAATAGAGAGTATTCTACACACTGATTCTAGTGAAGACTTGGTTTCGGGTTCAAGTTCATATTTTGGTTCGAAGCGGAGATCAGTCTTTGGTTCAGGTTGGAGTTTCAAGATGACGGAACCTTAGGGTGATCATGGGATAGATGAGCAGATTTCGCATTAAATGCCAATTATCCAACAAATCCCATTGAACATCGGCCTAGAAATGGCCCATGCTTTGAGGCCATTCTCTATAGTGATCAATTTGCTCAAGCATTATAGTTCCACCTTCATCCACATCAGCCAAAGAACCGTACTTCAGATGGACTCTCAAATTTTGAGACAATTAAGAATCACTAAGATTCAATTCTTGCCGACTATCCTAAGGCCTGGAGATTAAACTATGCTCGTAATACTCACCTATCATCAGGTTACCCAGTTAGAAATCCTACCACAGCTTCCCAATTGGCGTAAGAACCTCGTAACCCCAATACCACTATGATCAAACTAGGTTAAAGCTATCCCAAGCACCGAATCAATGTAGTCAATGTCCGGGACAGTTCAATCAATTTTAGACAAGTTAGACTTATAGGGGTAATGATTATTCAGGGTTAAGGTAAGTTAATGTATTCTGGGTTGCTCATCCCCAAAATTAATAGAATCATGGGCAAGTGGTCAACAGTTAGTCAGTTCAGGTCCATTCCATCCGAGTTGGCATCACTCAACTTCATCTACAAGAAAAGCTAGACCTTCATCTAGTTTCATTCCACCACGTTAGAGCTTTGCCTCACAACCGGTGCTCCCTTAGACTTTTAGAGCCCCATTCTTTTTCAATGCCGGCTTAAACTTTATAGACCAGCTACCTCAATATTTAACCATGGCTAAGGCATAGTCTGCTCCCAACTTTATGATCACTCCTAGGGGGATCACGATCCCCCAAGGGTAATTTAACCAAAGGACCATAATGTTCACTCCTCCTCAGTCTAATTTTTAACTAGGGACCGTATAGACAGTCCCCTAGTATCTACCTCCCAACATAGCAGGACTATGGCAACAATTTTTCGCTACTCACACTAGCCAATTCCAGAATTTCCAGCCAAACTACTACTATATCCCTCCGGTAACACATGATGATGAGTGGCTTCCCGAAAATTTTGTAATGCCAGGATTGGTGAAGTATAAAGGAGAAGAAGATCCTCGATCACATTTGATCAACTACCAGACTGTGATGAGAGCTATGAGGATCAGTGATAAGATGTTGGCTAAACTCTTTATTGTTACACTAGAAGGGCTAGCCAATGAATGGTAGAACAGCCTACCTCATGACTGGAAACGCCTCTTAAAGGCCATAATAGAGCAGTATGGATTCAGTTATGAAATAAACACCACCATACAACATCTCGACGCAGGCATGTGGAGGATGAAGATGCTAATAATGTAATACTTAGTATATTAAACTCTTTTATGTTAACAAACTCTACCAATGAGGCTTTTAAACCTTCAAATGCGTCGAACTTTTCTTGCTTGCTTGCTTGATATCCTTTCGGATGACATCACACATTCCCGTGAACATGAGCATAATGTTTTTAGCATACATGGCACATCATCGCATGAAATTAATTTGGGTATAAATGCATCCCCTATAATAATTTCAAATGATTTGACTCTTGAGGGAAAATGAGAGATAACATTAGTACTTAGACAACACGTTATAGTGTTTGCCTGGTCCTATGAAGACATAAGCCAAAGGTCGATAGAAAGATCACCAAACACAAAATCTCAACTAACCATTAAGTCAGTCAAATAGAAGATGAAATGATAGAGACCATAATGGGCCGAAAGAGTCAAGATAGAGGTAATAAATTAAATTAAAGCTAAGTTCCCCAAAGTAGTTAAACACCCGATATGGTTGGCCAACATAACGCCAGTGCCGAAGGCACAAAGAAGGAGTCAAGCATTTCAATGTGTCATCAACTTCATCACGCGGCTCATCACAATTTATTGACCGATCATCACACTATTGAAGGAGTACTAAAAGATAACGTCTATTCGCGTTTGATGAAATCAAGCTATGTCTGATATAGGTTTTGAAGCCTTTCATCCTTAAAAAATCACTCATTCTCTATTTGGCTATCAAAGAATAATTAGTAGGGTGAACAATTGAAAAGGCGAACATCAAGCATCATCGCTCATCATCGTGTATACCTCAAGCCAACAAAGCGGTAAGAGCAACTAACAAATTAATCAAAAAATGCAGAACAAAGAAACTATTGAAGTCATGGATATGAATCAACCAAGACAGGCTCAAATGCTATCACGTTTAGGTGAAAGAAATAAATCATGTAAAAAGCAATATAAAAAAATAATTGGCCTGTCAATTAACACTCTGTTAGTTGAGCAAAAATTAGGGCATCTTTTCAAAACACAAAAAGAATAATCCGCTGAGTTGAAAACCTGAAAAGGGTAGCTCAGACAAAACTTAGGACATCGAGAGAAAAGCAAGCACATTGATTAGAAAACCTAAAAGGGCTAGTCAATGGCAGGAGTCAAATCATTTGAAACATTCATACCCCTATTAAGTTCATCAATGAATTGTCATTTTTGCTGAATCTTTATGCATATGTTTATCTTGAATGCTTGCATGCCAATAGTAGAATAATGGAAGTAAGTATCCCATCACATCATGGTTCAATAAAAATAAAAAAATAATAATAAAAAGAAAAGAAAAGATGAGTCCGCTAGATTGAAAACCTAAAAAGGCGTTCTAGGAAAAAATTAAGACAAGATTCAATAGATTGAAAACCCGTAAGAGCGGTCTATGTAAAAATTAGAACCAAATAAATATTAAATTCATCCTTAGAATGGTACAAGGAATAGTATATCTCCTCCGGATATTAGGACGAATATCTTCTGATATCCCTCGCAAAGAGGATTGTCACAACAAGAAGTAATTTACATTACTTCAAGCAAAAAAGCTTCCAAGCTCTCATTATCAACTTCAAAGTGAACATCACCAACATGGTTCGGGATCAACATTAACATCATTGACGCCATACCAAAGAAGGAAACGATCTTCAAAAAGTTAATAACTCATCCAGACCCTCTTCAAACCAAATTCAAGATTTGAACTCAACTATGATTCATGCACAAAATCAAACTTCAACTTGGACCCATGTCCATCATCACTCTAAAGGAGTCATGTCTACAAAACTCGACCATCGATAGTAAGGTAATCATGGAATATCCAATGATATAAATCCTAGGGGCACTTGTGCACCAGCATAGGAGGGTATCAACTTGGAAACCTTTGAAAAGCTCCTCATGCAATGAAGCTTCTACTATCAACAACGACCAATGCTCCAAAGCTAACGATGCCTGCAAGAAACAAACATACATCATATGATAAATGTTGTTCATGCATAAAGTCATTCATACATGCACACTCATCATGTCACTTATAAGTCGAGGCGATGTTAAACCGAGGCAATACCATTTTGACGAGAAAAACACTCTACCTCCACATGAGGAAACTACAAGTATCAAGAAGATGTCGAAACAACACATCATCAAAATTGAGAATGACAATGGCCCAACTCAAGTTATTTCAACTTTTATCAAATTTAAGCCTACCCATGCCTCATTCAAGAAGCATCACAACATCACAAAAACCTCCCAAAACAATGGAGCGGCCATCGGGGCATCCCTAAAAATCTCGAACTCAATTTTCCACGTTTATCACGAGCCTAAAAAAATTTCTCAGAACCCTCATAATTTAATTCTTGATTGAAGGGGCAAAAATTTTTTCTTTCAGCAATCTCAATCAAGGAATTAAAACATACGTCCCAAGCATTCACTAATAAATCTCTTCATTCTTGAAGGTAACCCTTCAAATCACAAGGGGTAGCTATTTCAGACCCACAATAGTCAATATATCATCAAAGGCATGGAGTATACGGCTTTTAACCTTTCCCCAGCAGTTTCAAGGGTCACAGTCAACCAACGGTTAACTCACAAGGGGCATATAATTCAGACTGAAACGGTCAACCATCCCACAATAGATTTTAATGAAGACTTATCACAATTGATGTATTTTCAAAGGCATGAAGCACACAACTCTCATCATATTTCTAGCGATTCCGACAGTAACAATCAATCAAAGGTTAACTCACAATGGGCATTCATTATAGACTTTCTACACGCCGTAAAATTCCTAGACTTTTTACAATCTGCACCTTTTCAAGCTTTTTTATCATCGTCAGAATTTCTATAGTTTGCATACCTTTTCTGACTTTTTACAGTCAATGGACTTTCTACTGTCCGCATCTTTTCAGACTTTTTACAGTCGATAGACTTTCTACAGTCTACATCTTTTTTTAAAACTTTTTACAGTTCATGGACTTTCTACAGTCCGCACCATTTTCTGACTTTTTACGGTCAACGAACTTTCTACAGTTTGCATACCTTTTCTGACTACTTATAGCCAACAGACTTTGTACAGTCCACACCTTTCCAGACTTTCTATAGTCAACGAACTTTCTACTATTCAAACCTTTTCCAACTTTCTACAGTTTGCATCTTTTCTAACTTTTTACAGTTAAGGGGCTTTCTACAGTCCGAACCTTGTCCAATTTTTTACAGTCAATGAACTTTCTACAGTTCTCACCTTTTCTGGCTTTTTACAGTCAATGGGCTTTCTACAATCCGAACCTTTTTCAAATTTTTATAGTCAATGAATTTTTTACAATTCACACCTTTCCTGACATTTTATAGTCAGACGAAATTCTACAGTTCACACATTTTCTAACTTTTTACACTCAACGGACTTTTTACAATTCGCATCTTTTCTGACTTTTTACAATCAACAAGCTTTCTACAGTCAGAACCATGTCCAACTTTTTATAGTCAATGAACTTTCTACAGTTCTCACCTTTTATGGCTTTTTACAGTCGATGGACTTTTTACAATCCGAACCTTTTCAACTTTTTACAATCAACGAGCTTTCTACAATTTGCACCTTTTTCTAACTTTCTACAATCGATGGACCTTCTCCAGTCCGAACCTTTTTTTACTTTTTACAATCAATGAACTTTCTACAGTCCGTATCTTGTTTTTGACCTTTTCACGGTCAACGGACTTTCTACAATCCTCACATGGGATTTTCAGCCCGAAGAGCGAGAGCACATGGCTAACGCACTTTCCCAACTGTTCCAGTGGTAGCAATTCACCAAAGGACAACCTTCAAGGGGTACCCATAGTCAAATGGGCAAATCACAAGGGGCATGGAGAGGCCGGTTCCGAACAACATCGCACTACGATGAAAGCTTCTAGTCATCATGAAGTTTCCACCCAAAGTAGTGCCAACCGTGACCAGTCAAGTATCATCTCTAAACCTACACCTCTTTCAATCGTGGGACCATACTGATCTCATATCAGCCATGATCCCACGAGGGGCAGCCTATGAGAATGGGATTTCACTCCCGACTTGCGAGTTCGATGATGAAGTTGTAATTTATTTTTCCCTTGCTAGTTTTTCACTTTTTACACGATCCCAAATTCATCTAGAGGAGCTTGCTTTGTTTCTTTGAGCCTTAACCTTTTTTAGGCAATTTCAACATAAAAAATCCAAGGAAAAGAAGCCATGTCATTAACAACATGACCACGTCGTTAATGACATGGCTAATGTCATTAACGGCATTGCCAATATCATTACCGACATCGTCTTTCCAGCATAACAAAAATTGCATTTTCTGCAATTTTCAACCAAAAAGGTGATTTTTTCCCACATGCACATACATGATCACTGCAAAACCACTCCCCACACCTTACCTAAAACCTTTTACATCAAATATTCAAATGGGATCTTGTAAAAAGTTGAAAGAAAAGGCTAAAAGCATGGCCTAAGGCTAAAAAAGGAGTTGACTTTGGATTGAAGAGAGCTCCATAAAGATGGAGTTTCAGTCAAGGGGGTACTGAATCTTGGTGATAACATTTAGAAGAAAGAGAGACAAAGATATAGAGAGCAATCCCTCTTATGTTCTTGAGTGTTCTTGAGCCAAACACCAAGCCTTGATCACCAACACTTGGAATTTTGTGTTAGTTAGTTTGAGTTCATGAAAAGGGCATGAACTTGGGTCACAAGGGTCCACTTGTTCATCTCTCAAGAAAATTTGAGGTTTAGTTCATCTTTTATGCAAAGCTTGAGGTTTAGAGATCATCTAAGAAAACTTGAGGTTTAGAGAGCACTTAGGCAATGCTTGAGGTTTAGACTTGAATGGAGAGTCCACAACATCTTTATCACTCACTTGAAGGATACTACACCTTATAAAACACCCACTTTAGCAAGGAATAGATCCCTGCCAAAGGTTTTTAGTAAATGACCAACCAATAACCAAATCCAACCAAAAAGAAACAAGGAGAGCTTCCTGGAGAACTTCATGGACCTTAAAGAAAGTGGATTCATGACTATGGAAAAAGCCTTTGAGTTCTTAGAGTTTTTCCTTGCATTTATATGCTTTCCTTTTTTAAGTTTCATTTTCTTTTCGGTTATTTCCATTTTTGCACACCAAATAGTTTTACAGGAATTTCTATATTATATCAAATCTTTTTTTATTTTTTTTACATATACAAATTGTACGCATCTTGATCTTTCCAAAATGATAAAGATCATCAAAATCGGTTAAGTATAGCAAAAGTTATGATTGTTTGAAGTTTTGGATTTTAGTTTTGTTATTTCTGTTGTTTCTATATGTTTTCTGCAGGTATTGAATGTTGATTTTATTAATGACATCACAACATCGTTAACGACATCACTTGTGATGTCGTTAATGATGTTGCTTTGGTAGAATCAAGTTTGGCTTCCTTTTGCTCTATTTCTAATCGTTTAGTCCTGGAACGACCCACTGAGACCGTTCTGAGTTTAGAAATGCATCATTGAGAGTAACAAACTTCTAATTTATAATTATTTATGAGTTATATATGATTTATCAATGTATTAATGTGTTGATTAAGGTTTGGAGTAGTAACGAAAGTGCTTCGGGCAATCCATATCGATATCACCCTTCATAGAGAAGTTGATAACAATATGGATAACATCGTTGCCGTTATTAACCCAAAAAATGGCTATGTTATGCATGTTTGGCCTAGATTTATGTTTATAAATATTTTTTTAGGTCACCCACACGGAGGGAACTCAAGTTCCCGGATAACCGACCCAACAATATAACATGCGGCATTATCACTAGTAAAAATGACCAAGATAGTTGAAAATAAAAATGAACCATTTTTATAAAATAAAAACTTAGAAATCTCCGTTGTTTTTTTACCTCGACCACATGGGTCTATACATACATACATACATACATATATACATATATATA
>CATIWQ010406104.1:0-20141 GCA_949673415.1 Euphorbia schlechtendalii | reverse complement strand
GAAATTGGTTGGCATTGGAGCCCTATTTATAGAGTTTGAAGGGTTGCGTCTATCTAAATGAAGAGTCACATCCATTGGTGAAAGATTGCATCTCTTCAATGTGATTGGTTGAGAGGCTTTGATTCAATCCACAATGGATAGGAACCTTTTCATGATTGGTTGACTCCTGATAAGTGTCTTTTCGTTGGTAGTTGATGGCAGTTGATATCGGTTGATCATGCTTATCTAGCAGTTGGTAGTTGAGAAGATAATACCAGAAAACCGTTAATATCACGATTGTGATATGTGATTCACGATCGTGAACCTTTGATTGGCATATTTCTATTTCTGAAGTGAATAGGTCACGACCGTGAGGTATTATCATGACCGTGAATTGAGTTTTCTTTAGAAATCTCCTTATAACTTCACCGATCTTCGACAGCTTTGATCCTAAGCCAAATCTTCAAGTCCTACGCATCATTTTGCACCTTTTTCACTCTTTTTCCATAGAATTCCACTTAGTTCATTTTACTCCCAAGATTTATCTAGTATCTGCATTCGTATAAAAAACAACTACATACCACGTGAAATCTTTTATATGAAGTATAAAAATGACTAAAACTATAGTGTTTATATTATAAAATCATAATTATAATAAGTGTAGTTATACACTTATCAATCCACAACCACTTATCATGACCCCGCTATAGCAGTTCAAGCCATAACAAGATAGCCATGGTTGGAACCTGTCTATCTGCATCCCATGCAGTTGCTAATCCATTTAAGTTCTCTTTCTCTAGATGTGCTTACCTGATTGTATAACTCCTCAAATGTGTCTCCAATCTAGCATTAGCTCCACTGACATGGATAACTAACCCATTTTGGTTAAGGCATTAACCCCATCTAGTCTCATGACCAAACACATGTTAAGGGAAAGCATGTTGTAATTATTATCATAATCATATCCATTATACGACATGCTTTCCCTTAACATGTGTTTAGTCTTGAGACTAGATGGGGTTAGTGCCTTAACCAAAGTGGGTTAGTTATCCATGTCAGTGGAGCTAATGCTAGATTGGAGATACATTTGAGGAGTCATACAATCAGGTAAGCACATCTGGAGAAAGTAAACTTAAATGGATTAGCAATTGCATGGGATGCAAATAAACAGGTTCCAACCATGGTTATCTTGTTATGGCTTGACCAGCTATAGCAAGGTCATGATAAGTAGCTGTGGATGCGGATGCTATTTTGGTTAAGGCATTAACCCCATCTAGTCTCATCACCAAACACATTTTAAGGGAAAGCATGTTTTACAATGGATATGATTATGATAATAATAATTCTGGGCTATTTGGAATTACTAATCTAAGGGAACATGCTTAAGATCAGTACATCATAATCATTTCATTATTCCAAGACTCCACATAGCATGTAAAATAAACAAGGTCCATGTTTAAGTTCTTGCACCTCTGACTATAAGTTTTAGTTTAACAATTTAAACCAAGTTTGTGAAACAATACGCGGAATTCAATTCTCATACTAGAAATGAACTAAGTCATAAAAGTCTCTAGGGTATACTTGAACCTAATACCGATGGAGATTTCCAGCTAGGAGAGGCACCCTTAAAGTGATTGAGTAGCCAAGTCCAATCCTTACCAAAATAACCACGGACACTTCGATTCATTATACCATGGACAACTATGATTTAACGATTTTGTTCTTTTATTGAGTAAAATACGGGATGACCCTCAAATAAAGGATTTACATGTGTAATAAAATATTGTTAATTTATATGATAATCACCTAGACTAAGTTTGAGCAAAACCTTAATGTAGTTATCACATCATTTTCTATAACATGAATTGAAACCAAAGTCATGGATAGCATATTTTAATCAATTCATAAAAAATAACAATATCAACATATTATAATCAATCATGCATAGAATAAGGCCGGCTTTGATACCTTTATTGGTTAATTAAGAAAGTTTTTGAACATGCAAACTTGCAATGCGAAATTTAAAAACTTAAAATTAACCTAATCTAGGATAACCTTTTCGATTGATCTACACGGATCATAACTTACCAAAACTTGCATTGAGGAAGAACCCGTTGGTAGACAGTAACTTCTAGACCACTCGAAAACAAACCAAAATATATAAACTAAGAAGGCTCACTTATAAAAGAAAGAACCTTCCAAAGAATTCTTATGATGTTGGAGAAGCTCGTGGAGGATCTCGCAAAAAACTCACGAAGAAAAGATGTCAAACTCAGAGAGAAAGGCTAAGATGAAGTACTAAATAAAGGGGAAGGGAATAGCTATATACAAGGAGTAAGGGATTTGAAAGCTCCCCTTTTTTCCAATGTGCAGATCCCTAGGATCTACAGGTTGACCCACGCATAGCCCCCATATGCGGGCTATGTGGCAGCTGTGCAAGGAAAGCCCTTATGAGCTCGCGTTGTCCCGCAAGCTAAGCCCAGCTTGCGGGTTGCGTTGGCTTAGCCAACATGTGCTAGTGGCCCATAAGAATTTTTACTCGCTGGATAATCGCATAAGCCCCACCTTGAATAACCCATATTTAAGGATGGCAACGGGCCGGATCCGACCCGGGTCCGGCTTGGACCCGGCCCGGATCCGTTTTAATATATTGGACCCGGATCCGATCTGGATCCGACGGGTCCATAATTTGTGGATCCAGATCCGGATCCGACGGATCCCATGGATCCGGGTCCAAAACGGGTCCATGTAATTAACATCAAATTCATAGTTTCAGCTTCCATACTTGTACATTTCACCTTATTTTAAATAGTTTACATGCTCATTTAATTATGTTCATGCAATTGGATTTACGTGGATATCAAATACTATTAATTATCCAATATTTTCGGGGTAAATAATAAATAAAAAAATACAATTAATATTTAATTACGGATCCGGGTTTCATTATCCGGACCCGGACCTGAACCCGTTTTCTGGACCTAGATCCGGATCTGGGTCCAGATCCGACGGGTCTATAAAATTGAGATCCGGACCCTAAAAAACGGATCCGGTCCGGATCCACCGATCTGGACCCGGTCCGGGATCCGTTGCCATCCCTACCCGTATTCGTTGGGGCCCACTCGCAATAGGAAAAATTCCATTGCTCCTCTCCGTGCAATTTTTCCCAAATTATCCTTTAATTCTTTTAATGATAAATCTGGTCCAACTAATTAATTATTCATCCAACGAATTTGATAACCTTAATATTCTAGGCATAGACCCAATCTATAGGTTCTTTACTTAGTCTGGTAAAGACCCAAAGTGTGTGACCTCATAGGATCCTGAAGTATATATTCGCTAGAGGTTAACCTAAACTTGGATTCCCATCTGAGAACCTTTAGGCTCAGTGTTCCATATCGATATGGAACCAGATAACTCTAGACAATCGAATGGGCTTTCTAGCAAAGGCGTATGATCCTCCAATACTCGGAATGTCACGTGCTTGTGGCTTGATCCGGTTTTGCTATAATAACCAATACAATACACTCCTTCCATCAAGTTAAGTATCATATATTTTATTAAGCTCGTATTTAGTATCACCTCACGTAATAGTCATACCTATCATGGAATTAGACTTGTTCACGAAGAACACCACTCACCATAATGTATCAAGATTGACTAGAAACTCATTCTATCAATCTTATACTTTGATAAAAGGTTTATGAGTGTGTCTCTTCAATAAGAGGCCCTAAGGTACATCTCCCATTATATCACTATATTAGGAGCGATGGATCCCATCTTAACTACTTAGCTTACCAACATGTGATCATCACTATATTCGTAGTCACCCGTATCAACCTAATCGCAAGGGTATGAATAAATATGACCCAAAGTATAGCAACTCTTACACAAGGTAACTAGTATCTCAGGTCTAAGGATACTTGTACTATTATTGCAATAAGACATGACACCAACACATGGATATAATTATTTTTGAGTGTGTGTCTTATATCGGTCTCCAATATATTATCTAAATACATTCATGTGTTAACTCAAGGTAAAACCTTCAACTCGTGAGATCGGCTTCATGGTTCTAATCCTAAGAGTAGGCCTACATATGCTAGTCTATCCGCTTCATTGATGTCCAGTCTCAATGAACCTATGAATGTGCAGTTCTCACACCACATAACTCCCACTATGTCCTTTCACTTTTATCGATGTGCATATATATGATACCAAGGAGATACATAAATTAAACAAACACTGATAAATAACAAAGTTGCCTTTATTAATAATAATAATCATCATAAAATGTTTGTGCATTATAGCTAATTAAGATATATCTCCCTAATTACCTCTAAAGCATACATCATTTCTAACATGAACTTGCAAGGTGGAATGTCAAAACATAAGATTAACCATAAAAGCTATCCTAAGCATGCCATGATTGACATAATCTCAATTAAAGTATTCCATAAATGCTCATAAGATTATAAAACTTAATAAAAGAAACCAAGCGTCTAAGTTTAAAGCATTACCAATTGATGTGTATATTTCCCTTTAATGTAGTAATCACTTAAAGCAATTCACAGCACTCCGTTAACATAAGCCCAAAAAGTAGGATGGGCTCTATGATTACCACACCGACCCCACTGACCAAAACCTCACGTATAGGGAGAAATCATTAGTTAACAAGTAGCTACTAGAGCTTTAGACCAACTTTAAAATATAACTAAGAAGGCTCTTTCCAAAATAAGAATAAGCTTTAAAAAATTTATTGTGAAAGCGAAGAATATCATGGAGGATCTCATAGAAAACTTGCGAAGAAAGGAAGTCAAAACTCAAAAGAAGGTTGAGGTGAAGTGTGGAGAAAGGAGGGGAGAGGAAGGCTATTTATAGCCTAAGGGGAGTAAAAATGCTCCCCAAAATCTATGTGAGCACCAATCCCATACGGACTTGCAAGATTGTACAAGTTACTATGCGAGATTTCTCGTGCAGCTGCTTGGCATGTAAGGCAAGCCCATTGCATGTGTTTGCCTTACCTGCACATGTGGTAAGCCCCGCGGGCCTCTACTTGTGTTGTCACCGCTTGTGAGGCATACTTGCGAGCTTTCTCATAAGCACTACGCAGCACCGCTTGCAAGCTAGTGAGCGTTGGAAGGCTTACATTGCAGACTCTTGCGAGATATCTTGCAAGATCCACTCAAAGCATTCGTATTTAGTTTTTCCCCTTTCTTTTTTGGTATATAGTCTGACAAAATTTGGTCTAACCAAATCGAGTTTGAATCACCCATTTATTCTTGGTATAAACCCCATTTATAAGTTTTTTATTTATTCTGGTAAAAGCCCAATGTGTGTGACCTCATTTCTCGAAGTGTAGAGCCACTAGAGGTTAACCTTGGCTTCTATTTTGGGAACCTTTAGGTTTAGTGTTCTAGACCGATATGGAACCCGATAACTGTAGATGATCAAATGGGCTTTCAAGCAAAGGTGTATGATACCCAAATTCTCGGAACGTTACGTGCTTATGACTTGATATGGTTTCATAATAGTAACTAGTAAAATACTCATTCCATCATGTTAAGTACTATCTAGTTTATTGAGCTCGTATTAAGTGTTAACTCATGTAGCAGCCATAACTATCTTGGAATTAAACTTGTTCTTAAAGAACACCACTCACCTTTTTGTATCGAGATTGACTAGAAACCCATTTTATCAATCTCATACTATGATAAGAGGTTCACGAGAATTTTACTTCACCAAGCTCCCTTAAGGTACAACTCCCATTATATCATTGTATGAGTAGCGATTAATCCCATATTGACTACTCAATTTACCAATGAATGATTATCACTAAACCCGCAATCACCTATATCATCCTAATCACCATGGTATGAATAATTATGACCCAAAGTATGGTAACTCCCACAAAAGGTAACTAATATCTCAGGTCTTAGGACACTCATACTACTACTACTACAATAAGACATGATACTAACACATGGATATAGTTATTTTCAAGTGACTATGTTATAGGGGTCTCTAAAGTATTACCCGAATACATTCATGTGTTAACTCAAGGTAGCACCTTCAGCTCTTGAGATCAGCTACTTGGTTCAAACCCAACGAGTAAGCCTATATGTGCTAGTCTGTCTACTTCATTGATTTCCAATCTCAATGAAACTATGATTAGGGATATTTATACTTTTCATAGTAACACGTGTGTGCAATTCTCACACAATATAGCTCCCATTATGTCCTCGCACTTTCACGCTATCAAACTTTGTCTTATTATGTCAATGAACATATACATATACTTAATAGCATATACATAATACCATCAAAATACATAAGTTATAAACAATCATCGATATATAACAAAGATGCCTTATTATTGATAAATAATAATATAAAACTATTTATACATCATTAACTAATAAAAGCATATGGCCATTTTTCCTATATTACATACATCATGTCTAAAAGAGGCCATGTTCCAAAATTACTTGAAATGGACGTGATTGTGACTACTTCAATCATTGAGTTGTGTGTTGCTATACATAATACCAGTGAAATATTTAATTTATAAGCAATCATTGATATATAACAAAGATGCCTTATTATTGAAAAACAATAAATTGAAACTGTTTGTACATTATTAACTAATAAAGACATATGGCCCTTATTGCCTATATTGCATACATCATGTCTAAAAGAGGTCTCATTTAGAAATTACTTGAAATGGACGAGACTGTGACTACTTCAATCATTGAGATGTGTGCTGCTATAAGCCAACGTTTTCCTCTAAGGGAGAAGCGTGGTGTGATAAGATTGGTTTTGTTTAATCTGTCCGTAGAGTTTCATTGGCACAATAAGGCCCTCTTCATTCAGGTTTAGATTTTTGGCTAAATGATCCCCTGCTTTATGGTGGATGATGGATCTGCCCTTAATATTTCCCTTTAGTGGTCCTTCCTCATTTGGGCCTCAATGAGTCAATTATACAAAAATCTACTTCAATAATCCAATCCTATAAAGATACTAAGAGGGGGGTAATTAGACTATTTGAAGGGGAAGGGATAGTGGGGGAAGTGAAAGTACAAGTGGTGTTCACTATTCTACATATCTCGGTCACTTACTCTCTTCTCTTTGGTAGATCATGGATTCAATCTATTTGTGTTGTGCCTTCACCTTCCAAAAGAAATTCATGCTTTACCACAATAGTAAGGTTGTCAACATTGAGGCAGATGAAGAGTCTGTGTTGGTTTTTGCAGCATTTGAAGAGAAGGAATCTAGCTTCCAAGTAGACGTTGTTAACAAAGGGAAGAAGAGAGTCCTAATTTAGTATCTCCATTTTTAGAAGATCATGGTCAATATGATGAAGTGCTTTGGTTATACTACTCTAGGGAAGGGGCTAGGTAAAAATTGCTAAGGTATTTAGGAGGCCATGGACCTTAAACCTCTTATCCCTCGCTTTAGAGTGGGCTTTGTCCATCCTTGCAACAAGGTCTACAAACACAAAAGGCTTATTTTCTAGAATATGTTAAGTGTATATGACAGTAGGTAAGCACCATATGAGGGGTTGTCAGAGATAGTGGAACATGAAGGCCAGATGTGGCTAGGGTTTTAGATTTTTAATGATGTTTTTAACAATGAAAACTATTGCATGCTAGGCTAAAAAGAAACCAACCAAGTTGATGAATTTGATGAAACTCCCAAGGACATGATTGATGATAATCCTCTAAACACATGGATAAGGATATAAAAGTTGTTAATTCCCTCACTAAATCTCTTTATGTACACATGAAGAAGGGGTGGGAGGGGGTGCAAATTAAAGGAGGCCCCATTACTATCACTATCTAGAAGTTCACCAAAGCTATGGCTGAGGATGTGAAGAAAGGTAACATGAAGCTCAAATCAAATTCAAGAGATGAATTTGACTCTTCATATTGAGGGTATGATGATTGATTCTCTCTATCAGCCATCTCAAGGAAACCCTCCTCCACTTAATCCTTTTTTGTTTCCAGTCAACACTCCTTTAATGAAGGCTCCTCCTCTGTTCCTTTATTTTTCAGACTCTAATTTCTCATCCAGCCACCAATGCATCAGCTACAGCTCCTCCTAGTGGACCCCTCACTTCTCCAATTCCTCCAGCCATCGCTGCTCCAATAATTATTGATGTCAAAGAGAAGCCTCTTAATGTAGCTGCTCCAAGGATTGTTACTCAGCTAGCAAAGTTGCTAGCTTCGCTAGAGATCTAGGTTCATGCAGATCTACGGGCTACTTTAGAGGATGCTGCCAAAGAAAACCCTCCTCATTTAGAGGATGAAAATGAATATGATTTAATCTTCAATATTTCCAGTGTTTTTTATGTAAACAACTATGCTTTGAGGCATTTTATGAAATGAAAAACCTAGACTTTGCTTTCTTGTTTAATGTTCTACCTGACGACACCATGCATTCATGTGAATCCACTCATAATGTCTTTAGCATTCACGATGTATATTTACATGAAGTTAACTTGGGTACAAATGAATTACCTAAAATGGCAACTATATCTAATAATTTAAACCCTAGCGAAAAGAGAGATTAAAAATGTGCCTAGGCTTCATGTGAGTGCTTTCGTTTGGTCATATGAAGTCATGATGGATGTACAGAAAGATCGCGAAGCACTTGATTCTAACCGATACAAAATTCAGGCCATTAAAGTATAAATTGCATCATATACATCTAGAATGGGCAGATGAGGTTAAGTCAGAAGTGATAAAGCAGCTAATAGTCAAGTTCCTTGAAGTGGTTGAATATTCGACATGGTTAGCAAATATTTTCCCATAGCTAAGAAAGATGGAAAGGTAAGGGTCTTTTTAGATTTTAGAGATCTCAATAAGGCATATCCAAAGGAGGCTTTCACACCACCTTATATTGATGTTTTAGTGGATAGCGTGGCCAGGGCTGTGATATATTCTTTCATTGACGGTGTCTCAAATCCTCACAGATATTGTCAACAAGTTCAAAAAGGATTTCATAATTAAATGGAATGTGAACTATTACAAGTAATGCCATTCAGGTTGAAAAACACCAGGGTAACTTACCAATGGGGTGTGAAGGCTTTGCTTCATTATATGATCCACAAGGAGGTTGAAGTTTATGTCAAAGGCATGCTTGTCAAATCCACAAGTCGAGAAGAGAATCCTAAATTGCTAGACCGTTTCCTCACAAGTGAAAAAGTACAACTTGCACCTCAATTCATTTTTGGTGTGACTTCTATCATGTTGGTAGGGAACATAGCGAGTCAAAGCAGGATAGAGATGGATCTGGATAAGATAAATGCTATCAGCAACATTCTAGGTCCCAAAATAGAAAATGAAGTGAGGTCATTTCTAGGATCGCTCCAATACGTTAGTCATTTCATAGCCCAATTGACTACCATTTGTGAACCAATATTCAAGTTTTTGAAGAAGTAGCAGCTAATAGTCTTGAATGATCAATTTCAGTTAGCCTTTGATATAATCAAGACTTATTTAACCAATTAGATGTCCTTAAGCCGCTGATTCTTGGCAAGCCCCTCATCCTCTACTTGGACATCGAAGAATCTTTAGTAGGGGCAATGTTTGTTTAAGAGCAGGATGACAAGCGTGAGCTTGTAGTGTATAATTTAAGTAAGAAGCTTCTCGAGTATGAAGCCTGATACACGATGGTTGAGAAAACTTGTTCAACTATGGTTTGGCTCACTAAGAAGCTTAGGCATTACATCTGGTCTTACAAAATTTAAGCAATGGCTAAGATTGATCCCATGAAGTATCTTTGCCAATCAGTAACTTTAGCCAGTAAGCTCTCTCATTGTTTACTTCTTCTCTCTAATTTTATTATTGAATTTATTATAAAGAAGGTGATCAATGAGCTAGCTATCATGCAATTCCTTGCCAATCAAGCCTTAGATTTCAAAATATGTTGAGAATTTAGAGTTTTTGTATGAGAAACTTACGACCGTTGAATTAGTGAACGAAGAGTGGTCTATGTTTTTCGATGGATCTATGAAGTGTCGAGGGGTAAGTGTTATCGTGCCATTTTTACCACTATTAACACGAATGAGAAATATTGGTATCGGGAAATAGTTAGGTTAATCCAAGAAGGAGAATTCTTTCTAAGAGTAACAGACTCAGAATGAATATCTCTTCATTAGTTGATAGCTTAGTTTAGAATTGTTGGTCATGATCTCTTTGAGCACACCAGCGATGGTCTGCTTCTAGGATGCCTTTCTGAAAAAGACGTAACTCTAGTCATGAATTGTATTCATGGGAGAGACTACGGCCCCCACAAGAATGGCTTGGCCTTAATGAAGAAAATTTAGTGGCAAGGCTATTTTTGGATCACCATGATAGACGACTACATCTCTGAGATGAAGAAATGTCATGAATGCCAAATATATGGGGATATTTTCCATTTTCCTCCACCATATCTTCGTAATCTTTTAACTGCTTGGCCATTATCAGCATGGGGGATTGATATTATTTACACCAACATAATCGCCAAGAAAATGGCCAAGTTCATTGAGAAGAATATCTTTGTGCATTATGGGATGCCACATCACATTATGTCTAACAAAAGAGTTCAGTTCAAGGGGAAACAATTGATTTGATTGACTAATACGACATTGAGCATCGATAATCTTCTCCTATAGACCTCAAGCCAACAGGGTAGTAGAAGTAGTAAACAAATCAATCAAGAAGATATTTTCCAAGATGATAACTACCTACCGAGATTGAGCAGATAAGCTTTTGTTTACACTTTAGGGTATTGTACCACTATGCGCACTCCAATATACCAAACTCCCATTTCCTTAGTCTATGGGATGGAAGTTGTCCTCTAGTGGAAACTAAAGTCAAATCTCTAAGGGTATTTATGGAAGCTAAGCTGAAGGAGTCGGATTGGGCAAGAGCTATATTTGAGCAATTAAACATGATTGATGAGCATTGCTTGAAAGCTCTAGATCACCTTTAGATGTATCAGCAGCGTATGGAAAGAGCTTAAAATAGAAAATTCAAGCATCAAAAGTAACACTTGAAAGTAGGGGAATTTGTCTAGAAGTAGCTGCAGCCCTCCAATAATGAAGCAAGGGGGAAATTTAGTCCCAATTAGGGAGGCCCATTTATGATCAATATGGTTCTTAGCAAAGGAGCAATCAAAGTGAGGGGCATTGGGGACAATGAGTTCATGAATCCAATCAACTAAGACTTCCTTAAGATCTATCACGATTAGGAAAAGAACTATATATTAAAAAGCAGCACTGAAATAAAAATAAGTTATGTAGCAAGCTTGTTAACTATTCTTCACTATACAATTGAGAAAAAAATTAGGGTATTCTTAGCCTAAATAGTCCATCGAAGTGAAAACTCAAAAAGGGCACTTTATGCAAAGATTAGGACAATGAGAGAAAATAGTGAGATGCTAATTAGAAAATTGAAAGGCTTTTTGGCAATAGAGGTTAGGTCATTGGATATCTTGTATCATTAACTTTTGTACCCCGTTTAATTTTATTTTGTGAGAATATCATTATTGATAAACTCTTATGAGTATATTTACTTTGAGTGCTCATGTGCACTACGCCATAGATGGCTTGTTGCAATAGAAATTGTCTGGGTTGCAAGAAAGTATTGCAATTTGTATGAAAAAATTGACCTGTTGCATCACATTTGAAAAAGTGTTCAAAAAGTGATGCAATTGACAAAAATACATGTTAAATACACTTTTAATTGCAACACTCTATTGAATGTTGCCAATAATGACCATAAATAGTAAAAAATTGACAGTGCCAACTATCCCGCCTTATAATTGATGAAAAATTTTCTATTAAAAAAATAAAAAATAAAATAAAATACATTAAACTAACGAGGTATATAAACTTTCCCATTTCTATCTCCTTCACTTCATGAGTTCTTTGCATTTGCTCTTTCCGATCGATTTTCCCTAACCCTTCTTCTGATTCCCCTTCCAATTTCTGTTGATTTTCCATCAAATTGAAGTTCACATGGTGTTGTAGCTTCATAGTGTCTGCTGTTGCGCGCTCTCTGTTGGGATTTCTTCTTAGAGGTCGTTTGTCTTTGTCAAGCGGGTTAAAGAAAGCTGAAGATCTTTTTCTGGTAATTTGTCTTTCTTTTTATGTTAATTGCTCATTCAAGTTAGGTTTATGAGACTGAATGGATTAATTCATCATAGAACTGCAACTTTGTAAAAAAAAATTAGCGTTCTTCTGCTCTTCAAACTATATCGAAAGAGATAGTAAGTTTTATGCACTTTAAATAATTTAGGTAAAATTAAATATTGCAAGTTTGCCTATGGAACGAAGTTTGAGCAAACTTTCATCTAATCTGTGATTTGGTTAAAACTCAGAGAACGCATGAAATTGGGGCTTTTTTATGTTTCAAACTTATTGGAACTGCCAATAATCTAAGTAATAAAAAACTTAATTAGCATTATGAATCTATGGGTACCTATCATGAGATTTATTAACACTATCTAATAGTAAGAAATATTAAAAAAATAAATTCTTTATACTATTTGCTAAGCCACAAATGTGAATGAAAGTCAATGATTACAGTTTGTGTCCTAAGTTAATGCATAAGCAATAATGACATTGATCTTATTCTAAGTTGTTTAATAATCAGTTGGTCTTCTCTTTACTTGCCTTTGCACTAAAATTTATTAGTAGTTATGTTCTTGAAATGTTAAATAATTAAATTTTCAAAGGAGATTATTTGATCGATAAGTTAATGAGTCTCGACTTCTTTTAGATTTAGTTTCTCTTTGCTGCTATGAAAATTTTAGTATCGAATTAGAGAAGTAATGTTAATTATTTGTTTCCAGGTTTGTCCCCTATCATTGCTTCTTCTTCAACAAAGCATGAAACATTTAGATTGGGGAGGCTGTCTCCATTAGGTATGTCTTATTTACATACCCTATATGAGCTATTTAGTTTATAAATGATATAGTAGCTAATATACTATTCACATGAATATCTGCTACAATGATGATCTGATATGTTGATTTGACCTAATTTATTTTTTATAATACTTCTTTTAATTGTAATCTATTATTATGGTAGGTAAAACTTGAAATTATAGTAGCAAATGATATTGACCTAAGTTATTGTTGATAGTTCTTGTTGATTTAGTTTCCAGTTAATGTATGAAAGTTTAATCATAGTTATTACTGTTATGAAATATTTGTAATGCATTCAGTTGAGATTACCTTTGCATTAATTGGTTTAAGATTAGATATTGTTGATATTGACATTATTTATTGCTGTTCATGACTTTATCTTCTATTTAATTGAACTGTTATGGAATTTTTGTAATGGTTGATGTGCTATGACTTGATAATACCTTAGCTTGAATTTTATAATGATTAAATATTTTTTTTATTTAGTATAGAAGTATAGTTAGATAGATACTGTTATTTAGATTCCTAAGTCATCTACCTTACTCCTATATAGTAATGGGTAGTGAAGAGAAGAGGTGGCTGGAATATCCTCGATCCAGTGATCGGTATATTAATGGGGTGAATGCATTTTTGAAAAATGCATTCGCTATTTCCATTGAAGGAAATGAAATTAGGTGTCCTTGCAAAAAATATCATATCCAACATTGGCATTGTTGTGATGTGATATTCGATCATCTCATTTGCTATGGATCCTCCCCAACTTATTTCCAATATGTCTACAATGTATCAATCAATGATTCAGAATATAATGTCAATGAGGTGGAGCATGACATGTCGATGATGTTTGGTGATAATCTACATACAATGTTGCAAGCCACATACCGAGATGTGATCAACAATGAAGACTCAAATGAAGCACCCTACGAAAAAGCTAATTCAGAAGCACACAAGTTTTAATGACTACTTAATCATGGAAAGGAACCATTATATCCGGGCTGCAAGAATTTCTCAACTCTGAGCTTCCTTGTCCGTTTTTACCATTTGAAAGGAATGACTGAAACAAAGTTCAGTCATTTGATGGAGATACTTAAGGAGGCTTTCCCCTTTGCAAATATACCAAAATCTTTTAATCATACGAAGAGCACTATAAGAGATTTAGGTCTTGACTACAAGAAAATTGATGCATGTCCCAATGATTGCACATTGTATTGGGGTGAAAACGAAAGTGAGGAATCTTGCAGAATTTGTTGGGTATCTAGTGGTGTTACTACAACCAGTTGTGAAGGAAACATTTCACGCATTCTGGCTAAGTTGGTGAGATATTTCCCACTTAAACCAAGGCTGTAGAGACTGTTCATGTTAAAAGACTTGTCTCAACTTGTGAGATGGCATGCAGTAGAACGAAAAAAGGATAGGAAGCTAAGACAGGCAGCTTATGGTGAGGTATCGAAGGCGATGGATACCAAATATCCACATTTTGCAGCAGAAATATGAAGTGTTTGACTTGGTATAGCAACTGATGGCTTTAATCATTATCGTACAATGAGTTCAATTCATAGCACATGGCCTATTGTGTTTGTCAATTACAACCTGCCACCTTGGTTGAGCATGAAATTAGAAAATCTGATTCTTTCGACACTAATTTCTGGTCCAGATTCCCCTGGGAACAACATCGATGTTTATATGCAGCCCTTAATTGCTGAGTTGAAAGAGTTATGGGATGTAGGCATAGAAACATATGATGCAATGGCTGATGAGACATTTAAGTTACATGTAAGTGTTTTATGGACTATTAGTGATTTTCCAGGCATGGCAGTGGTAGAAGGGTATAGTACAAAAGGTTTCCCAGCTTGTCCTTCGTGTCATTACAAAACCACTTCTATGTATTTGAATAATAGTAAGAAAATTTGTTACATGGGCCGTAGGAGATTTTTAGATAAATCACACAAGTATAGGTTTGATAAGAGAAGATTTGATGGAAAAATTGAAACTAGAGAGAGTCATAAGCCTTTAAGTGGCCATGACATTGAAATTTTGTTAACCGATTATGAGAATGAGTTTGGGAAGCTAAAGAGTATGCGAAAGACTACTGATGATTCACCTTGGAGGAAGAAGTCAATATTGTTCGAATTACCTTATTTGAGACATAATTTACTTAGACATAATTTGGATGTCATGCATATAGAGAAGAATGTGTTTGACAATATAGTGGGCACTTTACTAGATATCAGTGGTAAGATAAAGGACCACTTAAATGCTCAAAAAGATTTGCAAGATTTGGGCATTAGAAGAAACTTGCACCCGTTTGGCACAACGGATGGAAAACTGAAGGATTATCCGCCAGCAATATTTAACATGACAAATGAAGAGAAAGATATATTCTGCTCAGTTTTAAAGAATTTCCATATGGAAGTGCGTCTAATATCAGTCGGTGTGTGAATGTGAAAGAGAGGAAACTGTCTAGTTATAAGAGTCACGATGCTCACTTTATTCTACAAAAT
This sequence comes from Euphorbia schlechtendalii, assembly GCA_949673415.1. Taxonomy (NCBI): domain Eukaryota; kingdom Viridiplantae; phylum Streptophyta; class Magnoliopsida; order Malpighiales; family Euphorbiaceae; genus Euphorbia; species Euphorbia schlechtendalii. The sequence goes on along the minus strand of CATIWQ010406104.1, from coordinate 4,743 downwards.
TTGCTACAATTTGCTATCTAGAAATCATCAAAACCTGAAGTTGCAATACCTTTGATTAGGTTGGGTGCATTTTATAGAGGTATATGCCAAAAAGTTATTGATTTGGGAGAGATTGAGAAAGTGCAATAGGACATCGTGGAAATACTTTGTGAGTTTGAGTGGACATACCCACCTACGTTCTTTGATGTAATGGTTCACTTACAAGTTCATTTATGTAAGGAAATAGAACTAGGTGGTCCAGTACATACTCGATGGATGTTTACAATTGAGAACTATTTGGGTAAGTTAAAATCATATGTTCAAAATAGGAGTAAACCAGAAGCATCAATTATAGAAGGGTACTTGGCTGAGGAATGTTTGACATTCTATTTGATATTTTTTTGTGGAACTCAATCTGTCAACTTATCAGCTCATTTTGAAAAGCCCAATACCACTGATGTGGGATGTCCCTTAGGTACAAGGAGAAACAGAGATGGAGAACAAGTGCATTTGGAAGACGATACTGCCGATAGAGCTCATCGGTACATCTTATTCAATTGTGGAAATAAGGAAACAGAGGCATTAACAGAGTAAGAAATTATAAATCAATTTACATAAGTTGTTAGAGTCATCTTACTAAATTAATATAAATAATTGTGTAATCATATTAACATTTGTAGGAAACATCGATTATTGGTCGATGATCGAGTCAAGTTAGGGAAGTATAGTTGAGAGAGAGAACATACACTAGAATTCTAGAAATGGCTAAAGAATGAAGTCACAAAAATGGAAAACATATCAAAGGAACTGGCTACCTTATCTAAAGGTCCTAACCGATCAGCTTTGCGATTTAGTGGATATGCGATTAATGGATACAAATTCCATACAAAGCGAATAGATTCCACGTGTACAACACAAAACAGTGGCGTATTTTATTCAGCCTTAACGACTAGTTTCTCTAGTCGTAGAGATGAGAATCCAATAGTGGGGAGTGTTGATTATTACGGAGCAATTGAAGAAATTATACAGCTTGACTATTGGGGAGTGACTGAAGTAATTTTGTTTAGATGTTCTTGGTATCAGCAAGAAAAGGGCCATTATGGTTTGACATGAGTTAACGTTAAAAAGTTATGCCAAAAAAATGACCCTTTTGTCATGGCTTCCCAAGTTGAACAAGTATTTTATGTTCAAGATCCACTTGAAAAGGGAGTTCTTTATGTCATGAGGAAAATAGAAATGGAGTCGTGTAACATTGTTCAACAAACAGATTATCGACCTAAAACCTAATTACATTAAAGTTAGCAGTCGTGTACATATTAGAGTTGTAACTAGTTTCAATTTTTTTATAGGTAATTCACATGTTGTATGCTTTTTTATATAATTAATTTGTCATATTATGATATTGTAGTTGTTGAATTTTGCAGATTCAGGCATTTATTTTTGCATATTCTGACCTTGATGTTCTTTTATTTTGCTAGGTAATAAGAACAAAAAATGTGGCTCATGTTTCACCACGAAGTATGTTTCACGACCAAGTCATATGTAGGAGGGGAAACCACAAATGAAGATTATTCCATTGATGCTGACCATTTTGGATTCCCTGATTTGGCAGAACACATTAAGGATGACCTTGGTTATACTGAAATCGAAGGGGTTTACATCAAAGGAGTGTCTAGTAGTTGGGAACTAGTGGAGGATGATAAAATTATTATGGCTTACCTTGGAAGATGTGAATCTGAGGTGCAGTTTTACCTTGACATTGTTTTAGATTTTTCATGTCCACCATTGCCCAACTTACAACCGCATGTTGTTATGAGACCAAGTCCAAACTTGTCTAAAGGTATATTATTTCTTTTTGGTACTTAGAATTTATTTTGGTAACTTTGTAAGTTGGTACTGATAATTTACTTAGGTAATATGTATAATGAAACAACTTCGCTTATATGCGTATTGTTCTTAAAACAACTGTGCGAAAGTCCAGCCTAAGCAAAAGTTTACGATGATACAAAACCTGCAAAAACAGAGGAAGATGGCTACTGTTAAGACTAAACTAGCAGTAAAAGCGAAGATGGCAAATCCAATGGAAGATTTAAGAGCTAAGACTATTGCAGAAAATAATGAACGACTGGCTTCTCTAAATGTGTTGGAATTGGCTGCCGGTTTGAAGGTTCATACAGCAAAACCTGGTACAAGTAAAGTCCAAAATGAAGAGTGCAATGAAGATTACTATCCATGCAAAGAAAGTGGACAACGAAGTGAAGAAGATGAATGTGATAATGTTTCAAAGGTACATGATTATATTCTTTGTTTTCTAAATCGCTTGGTAAAATGGTTTAATTCTTTGTTGATTGTCAATAACTGTGAAATTGTCTCTAACTATGGTATTTTGTGCTTGTGGCATAGATAAGTAAGTAATGACAAGGTTTTGAAGCTAATTTAGGCTATATGCTGATACTTGATCTAGTTATGAACATGTTATTTTCAATCTTTTTGTATGTTTTCATTTTAGGAAGTTAAGGAATGTAAAATCTCAACTCATTTTTTAATGAACAGAGTTATTGATAGTTGTACACTTCCCCATTGTTGCTCTTAAACATGATGGCTATAAATTAATTTTACTTTTGTGTTACTCAAGGGTTGTAAGTAGAAATTAATTTTATTGTTGTAGTGCAAAGTTAATGAGGACCGGGAGAGACTGTTCTGGGAACATGCTACAAGTCGGCGCACAACTCGATCATAGTCAAGCTTTTCTACAACTCACATTGTGGAGAAAAAATAGGTAACTACTGATGCTGAATATATTGTGAAATAATGTGGAAACAATTGGACATATTAGGTAACTAAATTTGACTTTCCCTTAATTATTCTTTGTATGACTTAGGCGTGAAAAGGGAACCAATTAGAGGCTCCGAATCAAGCTGGGAAGAACAAATTGAAACAAAAAGTGTTGCATGAATCAATAGCTATTGTGGTGAAAGATGCAAGCTCACAACAACAGATTCAAGCAACAAAGGTATTTAGTTGTTGTGACTTTTAACTTGCAGTCGATATTTAGCTGTATTGTTTTATTAGTCCAATCATTAGTTAATTTGCACTAAATTGATTCAGTAGGCTATTTTATTCTTCACGTATAATATTAGCTATGATGATTGTTTCCCTTACTACAAGGTGGATTGTGCTCAAGAAGTATCAAAGAGTAGTCCTGCTCATATAACAAGGTTACAACGAAGAAGGAATACAGAATTGAGGGTAGCTCCAGAAAGTGAAGCTGAACCAAATCCTCCAAATGTGATTGAGGCAACTACTCGACCTTCCATTCCAGAACCCTTACAAAGGCAAAAGAAGACTAGAGTTGGGTCCATGGCTGCATATGTAGCTTTGAGGGATCAACAAGTTAATAATCAAGAAATTTCAAAAATCTGTGGTGCCCCCACCTAAATCTAAACCTAATGAGAAATCAACAAGTTAAATCTCAACAGAATGCATTTTTTTCATGTTCACTTGTTTTATTTTTCCTCGATATAATTTTGATAGATGTAATGGAAGTTGAAAGTAAGAAAAGAAAATATAGAGGAAAAACAAAGATGGATTTTATCCATACAAGGAAAGAGTGCAAGACTATACCTCTGAATGAATGGTGTCAACAGTTTCAACCGATGTTGGACTGATTTCACAATTTAGCTTATTCTTAGGGTCTTTGGGAAGGGAGTATGTGCCTCTCAACTTTGTTGACTAGTATAGGGTTTTTGATAAGGATGGCTTGTGGGACTATGTTCGGGTATGAAATGCAATTATAAAAGTTGAGCTTCTTAATTTTCACTAATTATAATAATTGCATGATCATATACATTGTAAGATAAGTATGATATTGATTCGAAAGGAAAATGTTGGGTTTTGAGGATAATACGCGAAGCTTGGAAGGTGAAGAAGTCTCGCATCAAGAAAGATCATTTCACTCCTTTTGGTAATAATTATGAGGAAATGTTGAAGAATAGGCTATATGACATTCCGCTTCAAGAGTTCAAAGAGCTCATAAAATATTGGTCGGATCTAAAGGTAAAGGTACATAACAATGTCTTGTTAAAATTATTTTCCCATTTTTTGAAATTATGCTTGAATTACTAAACCATTGAATATGCCAATGTAGGCAACAGCTGAGCGAAATGCTGCTAATCGAAGTAAGGTTACCGAACCACATACTTCAGGCCCAGTCAATTTTGCTCAAGTAAACAACAAATTGGTATGTATAAAATATAATACATGTTTTTGATAAAATAATAACTGTTCAAATTTTATATATCAATTAGTGTGTGCACAGTCATGATATCTGTTGAATTTCCTTGTGTGCTAGAAAATTGAAAAAAATGGGCAAGAGCCGTCGAAGGCTGAAATGTTCATTCATACTCGCAAATGCAAAGAGGGGTATAAATACAAGACAAATACTGAAGCCGTAAATTCTAAAAATGTAAGTGTTTATTTTGAAAAAATGTTTCTTAATCTGTACACTTGCAATGACAAAATCTTTATTTTATTTGTTCTAATTCAATATTATTGTTCAGTTCTTTTATAGTTAAAAAACTTGTGCTTTATGCTTAAAAAATATCCAAATTGATAGCTGTCAGCTTATTTGTAGTTTCAGTAGCTTTGATTATGTTTTATGCATTCATTTGGTTATATGAGGCGTAGTGAGATAAATTTTTTCGGTTTAAACATCGACGTTGTGATTAGGTAATATTCTAGTTTCTTGTGTTGCATTTGTATAAT
>CATIWQ010406067.1:0-26783 GCA_949673415.1 Euphorbia schlechtendalii | reverse complement strand
CACATTGCAAAGAGATTTGGGAACATCGATTTGATAGTTGAGTTAGAGATCCAAGTGTCATTCCAAAAGGAGCCTAACTGACCATTACCCACTCTAATGCGCACTTGCGAATTGAAAAAATTCCAGCAATCATCTTTCGAGAAGCAGCACTTCAGAATACCACGCCATATCGGAGAGATGTGTCTTTGATCTTGTGAAATCAATACATGCCAAGATTGCCACCCATACCGTTTGACACAGTGAGTGTACCAAAGGGAGGCCATGTTTGAAGATCGAGATTTCCAAATCCATTTAAAAAGCAAGCTTGAGTTAACTAAGCTAATGTTGCGAATGGAGAGACCCCCAAGATGTTTCTCTACATGGCATCAGTATAGATGAAATGCCCTAACAACCAAAAAAGATAATGGGTTCATTCTTAAAGTCCTAATGTTTCACTTGAGCGAATGTAAGACACCACATTAGATATAAACAATATTGAAGAGTGTGTATGTAAGTGGCCTTGATTAGGTCTCAACCATAAATCAATTGATTTTGTATTCGATGAGCTTAACTTCACTGTTTAGTTACTTATCAAGTCAAACACTTTACGAATTCTATACATTCTTTATAAGCCTTCAATAGAATAAGCCATGAAATGTTCCACATATAGCTTGTCATTATACTTGGGCGAATGGATGTGAAATTAAAAGACTGACATATATGCATAAAAATTTTGAGCATTAGTATATTTTTTATATAAATAGTTGAACACCATGCTGCAACTCATACTTGTAGTGAAGCCCATCAGCAACACACTAAAGCTCATGGAAAATTGTTACTAAAGCTCATGGAAAATTGTTATAAAATGGAAAATTGATATAAATGTCCTATTTGGGATAAGTTCTCACAATTTTACCATTTAGTTTCTTAAATTCTATAACCTCTCTAAGTTTTATTTTTTCATCTTGATCCGTATAACCTGTTTCAACCCTCATTCTCATGCTTTTCTCTAAATTAGTTTTCCTTCTCTACGCTGATTCTCTATTCTTCTCTCTTATCAAATTTCACTAATTTGAAGTAATTTCAATTTCATCTTCTCTCTGTAATTCGATTTTGCTCTTCTCTGCAACTATCATCTTCTCTCTACATCTGCTTTTTTATTTTTATTTATAAATTGCGATTAGGTTTTGTTTTATTTTTGCATCTAATTTGATTTTCATTTTGAATATCTATTAGGAGATTCTAAAATTGAATTTCAAGTTTTTGCTACCGATCCTACCATTAAAGCAACTATGATATATTTTTTTCAATTTTATGGTTCATGTATAACTCGAAGCGTTCAGATGACTAATTATCCTTTGTTTGTTAAAAAATTTCCTATTGTTCTTGTCATTGTTGAAGGTAATCCATATTTGTTGTAATAGGAGGTTTGAATTACTATTTTGATTAAACATAATGCGAGGTCTTCTATTTTGCATATAAGGTGTTTGATGAATCGCTTGATTAGTTGTGAGATAACAATTGAAGATATTTTACATTATCGTTTTTTAGTATCAGGTAACAACTTGATAGCTATATGGTAGGAAGTTCGTGATTTTTTTTAATTTAAATTTTTTTCATAGCTTTTTAATTCTGTTATTAAATGATATAAAATGAAATATATGGTTCTTACCAACTTCCTACCAGATATTGATAGAATGAACAAACATCCAATGAATTATAAGGTTCCTACCAGATATTGAACAAAAAACGTTTTTTAAGGTTTGGTAAGTATTTGGTAGATATGATAGGAGGCTCGTATGTATGTGAATTTAGTAAAGTCCTTCTTGATATGTACACATATGCTTTGAAGATAAACTTCGATATGTATTTGTGTTACCTACCACATTCATACCAGACACTTGTTATTTTGATTCAATACTTTTTAGATATTTATGTTACATGTGTTGAAATCACTTTCTAATGTATTTTCATTTACTTTTAAGATTATAATTGTTTGTTTATTATTTTTGTACTAGTTATCTAATAGAATAATGATTACTACCAGTTTTGTACATTGTTCTTACCAGATTTCAAACAAACAAAAAAAAGGTTTCGAAGAAGTATATTACAATAGATAGCGTTTCGAAGATAAAATGAGACGAAAAAAATTCTAAAGGGCATGTAAAAAAATGGTTTGAGAAATAATGGTAAAATAACATATATAAGAAATTTAAAAAATCAACAAAAACATAAGGAATAAGAGTATACAGTAGAAGCGTAAGAATGTAAACTTGAATCTTAATTGAGTAAAAAATGTTAAGATCCAAAACTTGGAATGATACAGATCCTAATTTTATCCACATTTTTGAAATTGTCACGAAGCTCATATTATGTCATAACAATCATCAAACAACTTTTATAAGTTTTCGGGGGTGGGGATTCTCAACATTTAAAAATCAAATGTCAAGAAAAGTTGTTCGAATTCAAGCCCTTATATGTGCTTTGTATTGTGTGGCAACAGATCCACAATTAAAAAATATGATAGATATGAAAGCTCAATAAAATATTATGCGCTATATTATTCAACAAAAAACTAATTTACAAACTATTATTATTCAACAAAAAACTAAAATACAAAACTATGAGAGATCAAACTATGGGAGGAGGAAGTAAAACACTCCAAAGAACCTTTTCTTTCTCCTCAAAGCAAAAATCTAGTTCACAGAAAGTAAAGGGGAAAAAGTGTAGCTTTTTTTTTGTAGAGGATAATAAGGAAATTCACTATAGTTACTATTTTTGTTAAACAATGGTAAATATTCAGAGCCGGTCTTACAAAATTCGAAGCACTACCGATTGGGTTTAATACTATTGGTACATCCACTATTAGTGGATGGAAATGACCAAGGATCAATCCTTGCCTCATTCAAAGTTCTTTTTATCCAAAAAGAAAAAATTCCGGGCGCTAGGTAGAAAGTATATATATGCATATATTAGAGGTGTTAGGTGTACATTTGTAGAAATTAAAGGCATGTCAGTTTTACGAAAACTTATTTGGGATTGAATCAATTCTTCTATTCTTTTCTTCTATCCTTTTCGTATGATACTAACTAGTCAGATTTTATAAATATAAATTAGGAAAGCAACGGCAATAGTGTTGGAAGGGGAAAGTTTGATTAATTATGATTACAGAAATATCAGAATTATAACATGCATACTATTAAATTTGTGGCCCTTTATATTCTGGGAGACCTTGTTTGCTTCCTCTATTAGGCCTGCCTAAGAATCCATCACGAATTCAAGGGCCTGTCTGTGTATTTTGGACCTGAATTCGCCCAGGCATTGTTTGCTTCTTCTATTGGGCCTGCCTAAATTTTTGGGAAATACGCGAAAATATAATGGTTAGTATAAATAATTACTTTTTAATTCATTATTTAATTTAATTGTCAAAAGTGTATTATTAAGATTTTGAATTTACATTTCTACCATCTTATGATAAGCTCGTCGGATTTTATAGTTATCTTATAGTTATTTCGAAACAATGTAATTTTTGGTATTTTTTTACCATGATTTTATTATACTTTATTTATAGTATTTATAATTAATGTAAACATGTTATATTTATGTGTTTTTATTTATTGTTTGTATTTGATTTTATTTTTTATATAACAAAATCGCATTTTATAGTTATCTTATAGATACAATATAGTTTACTTATAAATATATTCAATATAACAAAATCGCATTTTATAGTTATCTTATAGTTAATTCAAATTGATGTAATTATGTTATATTTTTGCTATAGTTTACTTGTAATATGTCAAATTGATATAGTTGTGTTATATTTAATTTTATTTAATTAAGTGTGTTTTAACTATGTGAAAACTATAAAAATATAATAAAATAAATATCTATCGATAAAAAAAGTTCGGAAAAAGTATGGCATCATGGATCTTATTTTGAAAGGAAACATAAAGATGAAGAAAATATTTCAAAGCGGCATGTTGAAAAAATAAACGGTTTGTGAGATAAATAAAAAATAAGAAATTAGATTTAAAAAAAAAGAGGAATGTAAAAATGTAAATAAGAATAGTTTAAAAGGTAAAACTTTCAAATGAATGGTTGGATATATACTAATTATATAAATTGCCCTAAATTTTTTGGGGTTCATTTAGTGGAGCAACCGGTTATAATTCTTTTAGGGAAATACAAATGAATATCCAAATTGAGTAAAATATTTTGTTTCTAATACAAGGAGATATTTTTTTTTTATATCCTTACTTTTTTAACTTTAATTTATTGCTTTTATCATTATTCTATTTTTTCATATCTCTCTCTAAAAATCACGATCTTACTCTCTTTAAAATCCCGATATCTTCTTTTTTTGTCTCCGATTTGTTTCAATTTTTTTATTTCAATCATCATGTTGCTTCTTCTATGTAAGGATCTCTACTTATCTTTTTCTTAAGTTTTGATTTCGATAGTGTCTTTATTTCTGGATCTGCGTTTTAGTTGTGTTCGATTGCGATTTTTTGTTGTTTTGATCGTGATTTATTTGTTGTTTCTTATACATAGATTGTGTTTTTGAGTTTTAGTCTTCCATTTTTCAGTTTTCTTTACATTATTTCAGTTTTTTTCCATATTTTCATCTTTCTTACTCAAATTATGTAGTTCTTCAGGTTTGAACAGTGGAGAGTATTCCTATTTGGGTGCTTTATGATGAAGTGTGGTTTGATGATTTTAATTTCATCTATTATAATTTGTGTGGTGTAATTGTTAATAAGGATGCTATTTTTAGATTTTAAAAGTATAATTACAGAGAATTTTATTACTAGAGATAATAAAACTATTTTTAAGTTTGAGTATCATATTTCACATTCTGATGGTCCAATGGAAATTTGTACTGATATGTCTGTGCGTTTCTTTCTTCATTAAAGAATTGAGAGTAACAATCGTTTAGATTGTCCTATTTTTGTTTTAGCATGCTCTAGTGTTTCAAAGATGAATGAAGGTATTATTTTGTCTTTCAATTGTTGTAAACCTAGTATATTTTGTGTTATTCATAGTATAATATTTGATATACTTGGTATAATTGTGTTATACCAAGTACAAAATATGTTATACCAAGTATATTTTATTATTAATTTATTTTGGCTTAATGCATCTACACCCCCCTGAACTTGTCCAAAAAGGGTTGTTGCCACCCTGCATTTTGAAATGTGATAGAAAGCCCCTGTACTTGTCTAAAACGCGTCACTTTACCCCATTTTACTGACCTGGCTTGCTATGTAAATGGCTATCAAAATGCATGCGCATAAAGTATATTGGTGGAATATAAAATGAATACAAAAAATCCATAACATTCGTATTCTTACAATTCAAAATCCTTAATATATGTTCTTCATCTTCTTCAAAACTTTATATCTATTCTAAATTTTTCTTCAATTAATCATAATATTGTATCGATTTTTGACCCGTCGTGTTCATCTTCTTATTCTTGAAGCCGATATTTTTACGAGGGGGTAAAGTGACACGTTTTAGACAAGTACAGGGGGCTATCTGTCACATTTGAAAGTTCAGGATGACAACAACCCTTTTTGAACAAGTTCAGAGGGTTGTCGATGCATTAAACCATTTATTTTCATAGCTTTTTTTCCTAGTAATTGATTTTTCATGTTGTTTAATGTTTATATATCTGATTAGCGTGTCATCTCTATTAGTCAATGTGAAGAAAATGGTTTAAATGTTGTTATACACATGGTATGATGGATTTATCTCTTGATGAAGATGCTCATTCTTTATTTTTGACAAATAGTAGGGATGATCGTTCTTTATTTTTGAAGATATGGATAGGCTTTCTGTTGATGTAAGACATGATCTTATGGTAGATTATATTCATATATTCAGTTTGTAAAAATTTGTCAAGTTTTTATTAACAAAGGTATTTTAAAGGATGCAATGAGTTTTTATGCTATTAAGAGGAATTTTCAATTCAAGTTTGTGAAATCATACCTGAACAGTATTGGATTCATTGCATTGATGATGATTGATCTTAGTTTTTCAAGGCATCATGTAGGGGGGAATACTAGATGTTTTATAATCAGGAATTTTTGTGGTGATCATATTTGTAAAGTTGTTACTAGAAATTGTGGTAAGAGGCATTGACTAAATCTATCATTTCCAAATTTATTAAAGATTTATACTTGAATGAGAAGACAATATCTACACCAGGTGATATCATTAGGGATGTAGGAAAAAATTAGGCACTTAAATCAGTTATAAAAAAGCTTGACAAGCGAGGGAAATAACTCTTTATATGATTAGGGGTTCGCCATCAGATACTTTCAATTAGCTGCTAGACTATTTGTTTAAGCTTTAGTATACAAATCCTAGTTCTTTTTTTGAGCTTGAAACTAGAGAAAACAAATTTTTGTATCTCTTTGTTATCCTTCGTGCTTCAATTCAAGAATGGGATCATTGTCATCTTTTTGTCATTGTTGATGCTACTTTTCTTAAATCTTGATATGAAGGGACTTTGATTTGCGCAAGTACGTTTGATGTTGCAAGTGCGCTTTTCTCATTTAAGTCATTTAGATTATTTTTTTTAACTTGTATAATTTTATTTGTTATACCAGTTATATGAATAGTTATATATGTTGCATGATATTTTGTTTAAGATAAATGATTTTGTATTTGTTTTATGATTTACTAATCTTGGTATAATAGGTATTATACTTGGTATAATATGTTTTATAATAGGTATAATATCTTATCTGGTACATGTTTTCTTAACTGTTTTTGTTTTCCAAACATTTTTTTGCAGGAATGATTTTCCCACTTGCATATGCAATTGTTGATAGTGAGAATGATCCTTTTCGACATTGTTTTTAGACAGCTTATTGAAGTTTTTAAGGAGAGAGAAGACATGATTGTTATTTCTAATAGACACAATAGCATTGAGAAAGCTTGCATTGATGTTATTCCAAATAATCCTCATTATGTATATAATTATCATCTGTTGCAGAATTTGAAATCCTATTTCAAATCAAATATAAAATATTTGACCAAGTACTTCAATCTTAGTTATGAAGCATAGACATTGAATCATTTTAAGGAGAATATGGTGCAATTGGACATCATCAATGTAAAGATTAGAGAATACCTTTGAAAACTTAGTTATGAGAGGTGGAGTACGGTGAATGTTAATCAAGAAATTAATTGAACATGCAATCATTGCAATGTCGAATTTCAAAACATAAACTAAGTTAAAGCATAACCTATTGATGTATGCTTGATCTCTCTTTTGGTAGCAGTGTTCCCTTTGAGTAATTCCGACAGCACAAGCTTCTAAACTAGGAGAGCCTCTATGATTGATCCACATTGATCTTCATCGACCAAAACCTCGAAGAGGTAGAACCCGTCGATTACCAACAGCTGCTAGACAACTCGAAAAATCAACCTGAAAATAATCTCGAAGGCTCACTTAAACATAGAGACTTCAATAAGCATTCTTCAATTTGTTTGGAGACACTCGTGAAGGATCTCGAGCAACAAAAGGAAGAATAGGGAAAATAGGAGATTGATAGACTCCCCCTATAACTCTGCATGGGATGGGATAAACTCATCCCATGCTTATCGGGTCAGCCACGCAGTTCAGGGTGACCCACAGGCTGACCCATGAGCCACATGAGGGAAGCCCTAGCGGGCTTCCGTCATTTACCTCAAGCTTGAGCATGCATCTTGAGGCTCGCTCGCTAGTGACACGCGAGCTTTTTCAGCTCGTGGGGCAGCCATGCGGGCCCCACCTCGAACAATGATCACAAGGTTTTAATCTATTTTGAGAGCTATATTCAGAGATGAAGCCAAAAACCTTGTTCCCCACCTTTCTACTGATAATGTAAAAGTTCAAAATAAGAACAGGTATTGTCAATACCGCTTATCAAAATAGAAAAAAAGGTGACCACTGCAAGTATATAGTTTCGATGTAGTTTTAAAAGATATCGATCCCACAGGGAAGGAACTAGTTCTAAAGACCAAATAGAGTACGGGTAACGAAAATATGGAATTTGTATTTGAGAGGTTTGGATGATAGACGGATGAATGGATAGATGTATGAACAGACTAGAAAAGATACAAATTATCAAGATATTCCTACGAACAAGTTTAATAGAGAAAAACATGATAAATCATCAAGAATATTTCGTACAATAGATTACTTCAACAAATAAGGTTCTAGATGCCCTAATATTTAATAATTCACCATAGAGCAACACATGAGATGACTTTTCTAAGTCTAGGGTAAACGAATTATAACACTTAAAAGAACCTGGATAACAATATTACTATGCTTAGTACAGGTCACTCTCACATAGCCATATTTAGCAAGTTACCACTCCAAAAATGTTAGCTCACTAAACAACTTTATAATCACAGATCCAGTGATTATACCTAATCTTGTTAACCCCAAAATCACTCTTAAAGTAAACTCGAAAGCATATAACTTGATTAATATAAATGACGCAAAATGAATTACTCATTAGGGCACATAGACATATCATAAACTTCGAAATAAAAAGTATAAGCGAAAAATAAAGTAAAGTTGTAAGGAATGCAAGTGAAAGCTAAAGTTGATCAATCTATATCCACTCTTTAATGGGAGTCGTCAATTCCTGCAATTCCTGCGTCTGCTTTGAATTCAGTCTCGACTCGTACAGAACCTCCGCTAAGATGCTATTCTTTGTGAATCTCGAATAAAAGAATGTTAAAGAACGAAAACTTTTATTGATAAGTGCTTTGCAATTACACTTATACAACAAACGCTCGAATTTATGTAGAAATATAGTGATCGAAATAGGAATCGAATCACTTATACATTTTTCTTACTAAGACTTTGAACATAGCCAAATCTAGATATTTTCACTCTCTATCTATACACGCATACTATCATTCAATGCCTTCTATTCATGCCATAACACCATGCCATGAAATTGGTGGGTCTTGAACCCTATTTATAGAGTGCGAAGGGTTGCGTCTATCCAAACGAAGAGTCGTATCCATTGGTGAAGAGTTGCATTTCTTCATTTTGATTAGATGTAAAGATTCATCCTCATCCACAATGGAAAGGAACCTTTTCATGATTGGTTGACTTCTAAAAGGTGTCTTTTCGGTTGGTAGTTGATGGCGGTTGATCGTTCTTATCCGGTGGTTGAAAGAAGAGAAGAGTTTCCCAAAAAACCGTCAAGGTCGCGACCACGAATGTATGTCACGATCATGAATACTTGGTTGGCAACTTTCTGTTATGAATGTTAACAAGTCAAGACCACGATATATGTGTCATGATAGTGACATGCCTTTTCCACATGATTCCTCTTTGCGATTTCTACCGATCTTTGACATCTTTGATCCTTTGCTAATTCCTTAAGTTCCACTCATCCTTTTGCACCTTTTTCACTCTTTTTCCATAGAATTCCACTTTTATTCACTTTACTTCCAAGATTTACATAGTTTCTGCATTTGCATAAAAAAACAACTACATACCATGTGAAATCTTTCATATGAAGTATAAAATGACTTAAACCATAGTGTTTAATGATTGAAAATATCATGATTATAAGTGTAATTATACACTTATCACACCCTCACACTTAACTTTTTCCTTGTCCCTAAGGTAAACACAACAAAAGTGTATAAATTAGTATTCAAGTTCGTACCTCATTTGGCGAAAGAATATTGTAGTGAGCTTCACATTCCCACATTGCATAAGATTCAAGTAATGGTTCTAAATTTCCCATAAATTAGTAATGTGCAATTTATACAGTCTAGTTGCATAACTTTTATCTTAATGGTGGGTCAACCGAATCGCGTCTTCATATAAGTGTTATATGCTTACTTGAAAATTTCCTTCTCTCAAGTATAGTATAAAGTATAAAGGACAAAAGGAGCACACTTTGAAAAGTTTGATCTCAAGGAATTTTTAGGTAACCTAGGATGCCAAAACTCTTAGTGGTTGCATTCTATGCTCCATACCACTTTCTCTCATTTTTTTATTTTAAGCATATGTTTTTTGAAGTATTTTGTACTTTGCACCCAATTTTTGTGCTATGCTTTCTTTTCTTTTTTCACTCAATGAATGGTTGCAGTTTCTGCTCCGTACCATTCCTCACCTTTTACATAACTCATTGGTTATCCTCTCTTTCTTTGATTTTTATCTTAATACCCTCATCCTTTGTTGGTCACTTTCAAAGTATTATGGCTATAGTTTCCCAATAGTTTAAACACACTCAATACTTATAGGACTTATTCGAGAATAGCATATAAAACTCATAGTAAGAA
This sequence comes from Euphorbia schlechtendalii, assembly GCA_949673415.1. Classification (NCBI taxonomy): domain Eukaryota; kingdom Viridiplantae; phylum Streptophyta; class Magnoliopsida; order Malpighiales; family Euphorbiaceae; genus Euphorbia; species Euphorbia schlechtendalii. The sequence continues at coordinate 16,493 of CATIWQ010406067.1, read as the reverse complement.
CACTACTAGATATTACTCCACTTAAACTTATTGGTAGCGTTAAACTAAAGCTATATAACTTATACTAATTCGTGTTGCATTGAAATATATATCGAAACTTACTTGGAATGTTGCTTTTGAATGTTACTCACAACTCATACTTGCCATATGGTAAATGTTGTGCCAAAACGGTCATACTCTCAACGTGTGGTCATGCTCGCGAGAATATGCACTAACATCAAACTTGTAATACCTAACACTCAAAATAACCTTGGAACATATGTTAGTATAGTATAGGTATGGATAATGTATAAACAACACAAAAATCAAGAAAAAGTTTCAAGTTCTTTCATTTTTTTCATTTTATTTAATTTTTTTGGATTTTTGGGATTTTACAAATATCCCCCACACTAAAGAACACAATGTCCTCATTGTGGAAGACTTTATTAAACTAAACACACACAAATGAAAAGAATATAAAATAAAATAAAAGAAAGAAATTGAACCCGTTTTCAATCATCCAAACTTGAATCTGGAGGACTTGGCATGATATCCAAATTCTTCATTTTGAAATATGTATTCAACTTGTTGTTCAAAGAAATATTGGATTTTTTTAGTTAACGAACATCTTGCTGTATGGAGTCAATGTCCAGGCATGTATCATAAGTACTTCCGGAGGCTTATCTTGAACCACTACTTTCGAATTGAACTTCTTCAACATCTTCATCTTGTTGGTTTTCTTGAGAAGTAGATCCATCTGTCTGTCTAAGCTTCCTTACCCTTAGTCCATATGGTAAAAACGTAAATCTTCCTTCTTCTTCTTTGACCAATCTTGCTCTCTTCATATATACTCCTCCCATAAAGTTAAATTTCTCTCTTGGACTATATTGATATGTTAGTTGATTCTTCACACCCAAAATAACCCCGCAAATAGTATTTGCACCTCCAACTCCAGCCTTTTTATGTATAGTCAGACAAGTGATGGACTCCAACATATACATCAGAAACTTTGGCCATAATTGCGAAACCGCGCATTCCAATATTACCAAGTCTTTCATCGACACTTTAGTAGTTTCATGTTGGAAGAAAAGACTTTGAGAAATAAACTTTTGAAGGTAGAGAAGCTATTACTCTGAATGTTTTTGTTAGATGAGTTTTTGACATCGTATTGATCCAATCCCGTTAACTCAGTCCAAACATCCATTAAATCATAATCTTCATCTTTTTCAATCTCCTCATTTATTCCTCCAAAATCAAACCATTTGATTAAATTCATTAAAGTGAACTTATATTCTTCTCCTCCATTCTTGAATTTCCTCTTCAAAAAGTTCCCATCTTCCGTAATAGTAACCAAGAATTCAAGGACCCATTCCTCGATAAAAGGAAAACGTAAATTCACAAACGTCTCCAATCCAAATAGTGAAAAATACTCCTCTACTTCCGCATGAATCCCAGCATCAAGAGCAAATGTAGGATCGTAGAAAAGCGTACCATGAAAATCGAAGTTCTTGATTCTCAAGTATCTTTCAACTTCTTCTTCACTATAGATTGGAAAGGGGCATCCATACTTATTTTGTTGGTTGAATAACTTGTTCTTCCCTTTGGTTGCTGTAGACTTCTTAAGAACCATTGAATTCAAGAAAGAAAGAATTGTGTTTGATTTGAAAACTAAAGAAAACTTGCTTTTGAAAAGGATTGAGTTTGTGAAAAAGATTTATTGTGAAAACAAACTAGGAAAAGTGGTTATTTATATAGAAAGTAGGGTATTAATTGCTTTTCCAACGAATATATATCATATATAACTGTTAAAATATAGCTTTTATGGTAATAATTGCTGTACAAATCGCATGGGTCGCGATCGCGAAGGTTAGTCACAATCATGACTCTCTCTTATACAAAAATAGAGAGTTCAGACCAAACTAATCACGAGCATAATACAGGTCGTGGTCGCGATATGACAAAATCCAAAATTTTTGTTCTTTTCTTTTATTTGAAAAACTACCCTAATACATAAAAATACACTACTATATATACTAAATATATTTTAGGAAAATATAAGATATTTAAGTATCGATGGAGTTTTTCAACCCCTCAACTTCATATTCATGGATGAAATCTAACTTAACAACTTCTTAGATGCAAACATCAATCAAGTCAAGTTTCACGCATATATCTTCATCCATTGGATATTTATCAGCTTTACCCATGTTAAATTCAACTTTATCATCACCTATCCTTAACTTAATTTTACCTTCCAAAACATTTATCAATGCTGCGCCAGTATGCATAAAAGGTCTTTCTAAGATTACATGACTTTTCATCATATGCAAAATCTAGCACAACAAAGTCTATTGGGAAAACAAATTTATCCACTTTAACTAGCACATCTTCAATTATGCCATAATTAAGGATGTTTAATAGATTGGTTCACCAATTGCAAGACCATATTAGTCTTTTTAACTTTATCATCAAGCTTCAACTCTTTGAAGATCGATAAAGGCATAAGGTTTATAATAGCCCCAAGATCACATAAAAATTTTGGAGAAGAAATGTTTCCAAGTTTACACGGAATTGTGAAACTTCCTAGATCTTTAAGTTTAGTGGGCATTGTAGCAGTTATTATTTTGCTACAATCTTCTGTTAAAGATACTTTAGATATTCCTTTTAAACTACGTTTACGAGATAAAAGTTCTTTAATAAACTTACCGTATTTAGGAATCTGAATGATGGCTTCAATGTATGAGAGATTGATTTCTAGACCATTAAGTTTGTTGATGAATTTGATGAATTGTTTATCCTCATTTTTCTTCTTCATTCTATTTGGAAATTATGGTTGAGGAGGATTAACCTTTCTGGATTTAGGTTGTTCATCCTCTCCTGCTTTATCATCAGATTTACTCGGATATTCATCCGGAACTTCTACAACATCATTAGCAAGTATACCCAAAGGATTTGGTTCATCTAGTAATTTTCCACCGTGAAGGGCTATAGCATGCACATTTTCCTTATGATTTCCTTCTGTGTTACTAGGTAAATGGCCTTTTCCTCTAGATGGAATAACATATGCTGATTGACTAACTTGTATTTCCAAATTATGAATGGAAGATGATTGATTTTTAAACATTTGATCTATCTTATTTTCTAAATTTTTGTAACATTCCTCAGACTCTGATTGTTTATTACAAAATCCTTATAGAAATTTGTCTATTTTACTAGCCAACTGTCCTATTCTATCATTACTCTGATAAATTTTTTATTGATTGTCACCATACTTCCAATTAGAACTCCTATAATTATTTTTATTATTACCATAAGAATTCCCTTGACTTTGAACATAACTTAATTGCTCCCCTACGCATGGGTTAAAGTTACATTCAAAAGTAGTATGTCCAATTTAACCACAATTTTCACATGTCAAAGGGTTACTCTTATTTATATGCATATTATCTATCTTATTAGGTAAAGCATATATTTGTGCTTGCATAACAGAAATAGAGTCTAATTCATTGACCTTTTTAACTAAACTAGAAGATGTAGATGTAGCATGCGAATGGGTAGGAGTAGTAATACTTACTTGTGGTCTCTCCACTGGCCACATACTATTGTTATTCGCCATAACTTCCAAAAGATCAAAAGCTTCTTGACTAGTTTTCTTCTTAAGAGATCTCGCAGCCATAGCATCAATCGCTCCTCTTGTTGCATGATTTATTCCATTGTAGAAAGTTTGCATAATTACATTCTGGGGTAAACCATGATGAAGACAAACACGCTAAAGTTCCTTATAATGTTCCCAGGCTTCGTATAAGGATTCACTATCCTTCTAAGTAAAGGAAGTGATTTCTTTAATGAGTCTTGCAGTTTTGGCTAAAGGGAAATATTTAGTCAGAAAGACTTGGGCTAATTGGTTCCAAGTAGTGATTAAATTTGGGGGTAATGAATTCAAACAAACTTTTGCTTTATCACGGAGTGTAAATGGGAATAAGCAAAGTTTAGCTGGTTCATCAGGGACATTGGGCATTTTGAAAGTATCAAAGACTTCTAAAAGTTTGCAATGTGAGTATTCGGATTTTCATTGGATAGACCATAGTATTGCACATTATTGCTTATCATTTGAAGTAATTCTAGCTGGATTTCAAACTAATTTGCATCAATTGGTGGTCTAGCAATTCTTTGATTGTTACCATTGATGGTTAGAATGACATAATCCATGAGTCTTTGTTGAGGTGGATCTGGAACTGGACCTTGAACTTGTTCTTAATCATCAGCCATCCTTTTTTCTTGTCTCTTATTTCTTCGTTTCCTTATCCTACCAAGTCGTTCTATTTCTAATTTGAAAGATGCCAAACTTTCTCCCGAACTACGCGTACTTGGCATGAACAAGCTAGAACGAAAACTCAATGAATAAGCAAGAAAAATATGTTAATAACAATATATAAATATGTAAAACTAAAAATAAAAATAAATCTAATCGAAATATAATATAAATATAATTTCCCATTCTCCGGTAATTTGATCTCTAGAACGCACTTGCCTTCCCTTGCAATATCACCAAAAACTTGATCGAGAGGTTTTGACTCTATTTATTTTGAGAGCTATATTCGGAGATGAAGCGAAAAACCTTGTTCCCCACCTTTCTACCGATAAGATAAAATTTAAAAATGCAGACATGTGTTGTCAATACCGCTTATCAAAATAGAAAAAATGGTAACCACTGCAAGTATATATTTTCGATGTAGTTTTAAAAGATATCGATCCCACAGGGAATGAACTACTTCTAAAGACCAACTATAGTTACGGGGTAATGAAAATATGGAATTTGCATTTGAGAGGTTTGGATGATAGATAGATGAATGGATAGATGTATGAACAGACTAGAAAAGATAAAAATTGTTTAGATATTCCTACGAACAAGTTTAATAGAGAAAAAAATGCAAAATCATCAAGAATATTTCGTGCACTGGATAACTTAAACAAATAAGGTTCTAGACACCCTAATATTCATTAATTCACAGCAGAGCAACACATGAGATGACTTTTCTAAGTCTAGGGTAAACGAATTTTGACACTTATAAGAACTTGGATACAATATTACTATGCTTAGTATAGGTCGCTCTCACATAGCCATATTTAGCAAGTTACCACTCCAAAAATGTTGGCTCACTAAACAACGTTATAATCACAGATCTAGTGATTATACACAATCTTATTAACCTGAAATGACTCTTAAAGTTAATTCAAAAGCATATAACTTGATTAATATAAAGGACGCAAAATGAATTACTCATTATGATACATAGACATATCAGAAACTTTGAAAAAGAAAGTATAAACTGAAAAAAAGTAATCTTTTATGGTATGTGTGAGCACAGGTGTGAGCAGACGACACGGAGCAGTGGGCCGTGAGCGCGCGAGGATGAGAGGTGCGGTCCACTAGGGCGTTTTGAAAAGATGTTTCGAAGAGAGGACGAAAACATTATTCAGATTGGTTCGAACCTGAATCCATCATTTCTTATTGTAGAGTCGCCAACTGGATTAGCTCTTTCCAGGAATTTGAGTCTTGTGAGGCTTAACATCCAGGGGATGGCATACCAAGACATAAAGATTCAGGTTCGGGATAAGTTGCTTATTTCTTATTGGATTACATTAAATTACATCTACAGAAAACCGTATTTTCCTAACTGTGCATATTCACGCCTAAGTCATTTTGAGGTTGAAATGCATGATTTAACGTGCATGCGGAAAGCGATAAATCCATATATCGAGTATTAAGTGAATGCGAGAAGTAAATGCGAAAAAGTAAAGATTAAAGGTTACATAACCTTGGGAGATGCAACCGCCTGCCTAATCTATTAATTACAATTTCCATAAAAATATATACAATACCCAAAGGAAAATAAATCCCTAGGCATAAATCTAACCTGCATCCACAAAGGTTATCATAAGATATGACACGTATGTTCAATTTGATTTTAGCAAGGCCCGTGTGGCCTAATTAAAACATCGAAGGTATAAAGTTGTTAAAATAAAAATGGTTCATTTTTATTTTCACGTATGTTGGTCGATTTTATTTGTGAAAATGACCGCATTGCAAAGTAGTGAGGACTGTTATCCGGGAATACATTTTATTACCTTCATGTGGGTAACCTAAATCAACATTTAGAAATGTAAATCTAGGCCAAACATGCATAACATAGCCATGTTTTGGGTTAACAATGATAGCAACATCATTCATATCGTTACCGACTTCCCTATGAAGGGTGATAACGATAAGACTAGTCCGAAACGCTTCCGTTGCCACTCCAAACTTTTAATCAACATATTAATACATTAATAAACTATATATAAATCTTATATAATTTCAATTTAGAGGTTTGTTACCCCCAATGATGCATTTTCATGTTCAAAGGGGTATTAGTGGGTCGTTCCGGGCTTTAAACGATTCAAAACTGAGCGAAACTGAATACTGCCAAAGACCAGGTTAGTACCGACATTGGTAAATCAGTACCGATGTTGAAAATTTTGGGTAACATTGGTACCGATGTTGTAAGGTTGGTACCGACCTCGACACTGCATAAAACACAGAAAAAACAGTAGAAATCGTAATAGAAAAATTCGAAACTTAAACAATCATAACTTTCGCTGTACTTAACTGATTTGAATGATCAATATCATTCCAAAAAGATCAAGATGTTTAAAATATTTTTATGTAAAGAAAATATTTAAAAAGTTTTGAAATCATACTTTAAATTTTGGAAAACAGATTGGTGCGTGAAAAAGGAGAAAAACCGAAAACAAAATGAAACATAAAAAATGAAAGCATATAAACATAATCCCAAATTCTAGGAACTTAATGGCTTACCCCATAGTCACGAATCCACATCTTCAAGGTCCACGAAGTCCTCCGGGAAGCTCTCCTAGTTTCTTTTTGGTTGGTTCTAGTTGTTGCTTAGTGATTTACCGAAAATCTTTTGAAGGGATTTATTCCTTGCCAAAGTAGACATTTTAGAAGGTGTAGTAACCTTCAAGTGAGTGATAAAGATGTTGTAGACTCCCCATTCAAGTCTAAACTTCAAGGATTCAAGCTAGTTAACCCGAAATCTCAAGTGTTGGAGGGTGAAAGTTGGTGTTTAGATGAAGAACTCTTGAGAACACTTATGGAAATGCTCCATCTCTTTTACTTGATTTTTGGTATGAGTTTTTTCCACTCATCTCCCTTAATTTTGTGCTCTCTCTTCCCCCCCATGCTGAATGTCTCCTCCTTTTTCTTAAGAGCCCCCTTCAATCCAAAGTCAAAAAGTATTTTGGCATTGTGTTCCCCTTTTCCTCCACTAGTGTCCCATCCTCATAAATGGAGGGACCTTCCAGCCACTTTCAACAGTGTGAAAGTAACTGGAAGTGAATTATTGAAAATTTATTCAATAATTCTAGAATTTTGCAATAATTCTGCTGATACTGTCATTGCAACATCGGTACCAATGTCACTGGAATTTATCAACATCGGTACTAATATCTCTAATATCGGTACCGATGTTGTGACAAATTTTGTTACATCAGTACCGATGTTTAACATCAGTACCGATGTTATGGCATTGGTACCGATATTAGTTACATCGATGATCGTGATTTTCGATCTGATTTTGGTTCAAATCGGGCACGGTTATTGATGATGTGGTCTAAAATGATATCTAAGGTTCATAAAAAATGAGGAATGCTTCTCCCAAAGACCTTAGAGACCTTTTCAAAGTAGAAGACTAGCAAAGGAAAATATATTACAACTTCATCATCGAACTCGCAAGTGGGGATCAAAATCCCGTGCTCATAGGCTGCCCCTCGTGGGATCACTACTGATGTGAGATCAATATGGTCCCACAATTGAAAGAGCAGCGGGGTTTAGAGATAATACCTACCCAATCATGGTTGGCACTCTTTAGGGATGATGGCTGGAAGCTTTCATCTCGGTGTTGCGACTTTCGGGGATTACTCTCTCGATGCCCCTTGTAATTTACCTGATTGGTAATGATTGCCCCTTGAAGGTTGACCTTCAGTTGGTTGATACCGCTGGAACCGTTGGGGAGAGAATGTTGACCTTGTGTCTTCGTTCTTTTGGTTGAGGAGCCATGTGTGCAGGCTGTGATAAGCCTACTAACGATGTGGATCGTAGGTAGTCCCCTGACCATAAAAAGGCTAGGATAATATGTGAACTATAGAAAGTTCATTTGACTGTAGAAAGTTAGAAGATTACAGGCTATAAAAAGTTTGTTGACTGTAAAAAGTTGGAAATTTACGAACTGTAGAAAGTTCACCGATTGTAAAGTGTTAGAAGGAAACAGGATTGTAGAAAGTTCATTGACTGTAAAAATTCAGAGAGTTATGAACTGTAGAAAGTTCATTGATTGTGAAAGGTTTGAAAAGGAATGTGGACTATAGAAAGTCCGGTGATTGTAAAAAGTTTTAAAAGGAATGTGGACTGTAGAAAGTCCTGTGACTGTAAAAAGTTCGAAAAGAAATGTGGACTATAGAAAGTCCCGAAGGGTACATGGATTGTAGAAAGTCTGTAGTGGATGCCCCTTGTGAGTTGACCGTAGGTTGAATGTAACCCTTGGAACTGCTAGGGAAAGGATGAAAGCCGTGCGCTCCATGCCTTTTGATAATATGTTGACTGCTGTGAGTCTAACATAGATGTCCCTTATGGGTTGAAGGGGTACCTGCAAGAATGAGGAATTTTATTAGTAGATACTGGTGAGAATGCTTTAATTCTTTGATTGAGATTGCCGAAAGCAAAAATTTTTACCCCTTTAATCAAAAATTAAAACATGAGGGTTCATGATAAACGTGGAAATTTGAGTTTAAGATTTCAGGGATGTCCCGATGACCACTCCGTTGTTTTGGGAGGCTTTTTATGATGTTGTAATGCTGCTTGAAGGAGGCTTGTTTAACAATAATTTTCCTCTTATTTTTTACTTTCCTTCTGTCGCTATTGGTAAGGAAACTGTACAAAGTTCATTGACTATAATAAGTCAGGAAAGATGTGGACTGTAATAGGTTCATTGACTGTAATAAGTCAGAGAATGGGGACCTTAATAGGTCCATTGACTGTAATAAGTTGGATAATGTGGACCATTGACTGTGATAAGTCGAGAAAATGTGGACCATAATAGGTTTTTTGATTTTGATAAGTTAGGAGAAGGATGATCATAATAGGACCATTGGTTATAATAAGTCGGAGAATGTGGATCGTAATAGGTCCGTTGAATGTAATAAGTCAGGAAATGTGGATCGTAATGGGTCCGTTGATTGTGGTAAGTTAGGAAAATGAGGACCGTAATAGGTCTACTGACTATCATAGGTTAGAAGAATGAGGACCGCAATAGGTCCATTGATTGTAATAAGTTGGGAAATGTGGATCGTAATAGGTCCATTGACTGTGGTAAGTCAGGAAAATGAGGACACTGTTATAAGTAAGGAGAATGAAGACCGTAATAAGTCCGTTGACTGCAATAAGTCAGGAAATGTGGATCGCAATAGGTTCATTGATTGTGGTAAGTCAGGAAAATGAGGATCGTAATAGGTCCGTTGACTATTATAAGTCAGGAGAATGAGGATCGTAATAGGTCCGTTGACTGTAATAAGTCAGGAGAGTGAGGACCTTAATAGGTTCATTGATTGTGATAAGTCAAGAAAATGTGCAGACTGTAGAAAGTCCACCGACTGTAAATAGTCGGAGAAGATGTGGACCGTAATAGGGCTGTTGACTATGATAAGTAAGGAAAATGTGGACCGTAATAGGTTTGTTGACATCGATAAGTCAAGAAAATGTAGACCATAATAGGTTCGTTGATTGTGATAAGTCAGGAGAAGAAGGATCGTAATAGGTCCATTGACTGTAATAAGTTAGAGAATGTGGATCGTAATAGGTTCATTAACTGTAATAAGATGGGAAAATGTGGACCGTAATAGGTTCGTTGACTGTAATAAGTTGGGAAATGTGGACCATAATAGGTCCGTTGACTGTGGTAAGTCAGGAAAATGAGGACCGTAATAGGTCCACTGACTGTTATAAGTCAGGGGAATGAGGATCGTAATAGGTCCATTGATTGTAATAAGTCGGGAAATGTGGACCGTAATAGGTCCATTGATTGTGGTAAGTCAGGAAAATGGAACCTTAATAGGTCCACTAACTGTTATAGGTCAGGAGAATGAGGACCGTAATAGGTTCGTTGATTGTGATAAGTAAAGAAAATGTGCAAACTGTAGAAAGTCCATCGACTGTAAATAGTCAGATAAGATGTGGACCGTAATAGGTCCATTAACTGTGATAAGTAATGAAAATGTGGACCGTAATAGGTCCGGTGACTATGGTAAGTCAAGAAAATGTGGACCGTAATAGGTCAATTGACTGTGGTAAGTCAGGTGTGGACCGTAATAGTTCCAGGAAAGAAACAAATTGTAATAAGTCTATGAAAGATGCAGACTGTAATAGGTCCATTGATTGATGCATACCGTAATAGGTCCATGAAAGATGCGAACCGTAATAGGTCCATTGACTGTGGTAAGTCCTGAGAGGTGTGGACTGTAACAAGTATAGGAAAAATGTAGACTGTAATAAGTCCATGAAAGATGCGGACCGTAATAGGTCCATTGACTGTGTTAAGTCCTGAAAGGTGTGGACTATAATAGGTCCATGAAAAATGTGGACTGTAATAAGTCCAGGAAAGATGTGGACCGTAATAGGTCCATGAAAGATGTGGACGGTAATAAGTCCAGGAAAGATGGGGACCGTAATAGGTCCAAGAAAGATGTAAACCGTAATAGGTCCATGAAAGATGCGGACCATAATAGGTCCATTGAAAGATGCAGACCGTAATAGGTCCATGAAAGATGCGAATCGTAATAGGTCTATTGAAAGATGCGGACCATAATAGCTCGAGGAAAAAATGCAGACCGTAATAGGTCCATGAAAGGTACGGACTTTAATAGGTCCATGAAAGATGTGGATAGTAATAGGTCCATTGAAAGATGTTGACCATAATAGGTCCATGAAAGATGCGGAGCATAATAGGTCCATTGAAAGATGCGGACCTTAATAAGTCTATGAAAGATGGGGACCGTAATAGGTCCATGAAAGATGGGGACTGTAATAAGTCCCTGAAAGATGTGGACTGTAATAAGTCCATGAAAGATGCGGACCATAATAGGTCAAGGATAGATGTAGATCGTAATAGGTCCAGGAAAAAATGAGGACCGTAATAGGTCCATGAAAGATGAGGACTATAATAGGTCCATGAAAGATGCGGACTGTAATAGGTCCATGTAAGATGCGGACCATAATAGGTCCATCGATAGATGCGGACCGTAATAGGTCCATTAAAGATGCAGACCATAATCGGTCCATGAAAGTGCGAACTTGGGGACCGTAATAGGTCCAGGTTGGTTGATAGATCTTGGAATTTAGGGATTTGAACCTAGCCATGTTGCGTGGATTGTTGAATTTTCCTATAAAACATGATTTACATGTGCAAATATGATATGTACATAGTAAAAATGCATGAATGCAACCTTTCTTTGACATTGCATCAGGTTGTCCAGCTGTTGCCCCATGTTGATAAGGCTACCTCGAGTTGTGGATAAAGGCCTCCTTTGGAATGATGAGGGTTATGGGTTCGAGTCGAAGTTTAACTTTATGGTTGGATCAGAGTCAGGTTTGAGGCCTGAATCTAGTCTTGAGCAGATTTAGATGAATCAAACATTTCTTGACAATCGCATCTTTCCCCATATGGTATAATGATGGTGACATTGATCTCGATTTGTGTCATTGACATAAACCTTGAAGATGATTGTGAGAACTGATACTCGTCTTCCCCATGTTACGAAGGAAACTAAATGATACTCGTCCTTAGTTCTGCAATGTGCTATGTCTTTTTTCTATTCCTAGATGAAGATGATGAATTTGATATTTCTTTGGTTCTAATAGACCACTCTTATGGGTTTTCAATCTATCGAACCTTGTTTGGATTGTCCTTTCAGATTTTCAAGTATGCAAGTATGATGTTTATCTACCTGCGATTTTGACTTGTGGACATGAATGCATTCATTGTAATGCACAACATATGATTTAGTGCAAATGTTAATTTCATTGATGAACTTAAATTGGGTACCACTGTTGGTAAACACTTAGGACCGTGGCCACTATTGTTAACTATCCTGTGAGGGTTTTATAGCTAACGCCTCACTTATGCTCTAATTTTTGCCCAAACCTTGATATTGTCAGTTCGACAAGCTATTTTTCTCAATACATATCAATTAAGAACGTTGAAGAGTCGTTCTTATGCTTAGCCTTGCAGTTGTGAGATTCATCTTTTGTAAAAGCTTTTGCTTTCTTGTGATAAAGATGCTTCTGGAACTTTGTCCCAGTTTTGAATTTTATCCCAGCTTTTAATTGTAAGCGTTTTAAGGACTAAGAATTCTTTTCACTTTGTGATGACCCCTTCTTTGAATAGGATCTTTGTGTGAAAACTTCGTCTTTGTTTATAAGCTTTAGATGGCAAGGCTTTTTTAGAAGATGTGATTGCCGTTGTGGAGGATAGTGAATGTTACCATGGGCTTCGTTGTTTTTATTCTCTCATTTTCTCTCATAGAGGTCCACGTCGCATGAATGGTTACCACTTGAAGTTTTTCTCAGTGGTACCTCGTTAATCTCATGCAATGATGTAACATGTACACTAAAAACAACATGAGTATGTTAAAATGAATGCATAGAGTTCTCAAGCAAAACTCAAGCAACATAAACATGATAAATTGATTGTCTTGTTAACTGGAGAGGCCAATTCTTTATTTTACATATATATATATATGAGCTCAAAAGATAAATCTCCTGTAGAATGATGGTCTCCTTTGGGAATTGAGAATGACTTTATTGGGATATGATGATTGGACAACTTTGTATTCCGGATGGAGGGTCTTTGTTTGGATGAAAGAATTGATGTTGTTTGTTTTGACTCCTCCAAATCTATCCCCAGAGCTAGATTTGACTGAACCTTGACTTGATTCGAGGTATTTGGAACTTTTAACCCAAACCTAGGTGGTTAAACGAGGTAGTCATTTCATTGCTGGTGAGATTTTTGATCCTTCTCATCAAAACTTAGAAAAAATTTATTTCATGCATGCGATGTATGATATTGTTAGATTAAACACATAACCATAAATATGTATAATGTGCATGCAATGTAAGGCAATGGCTTCAAAATAAGGGGTTAATGTTTATGTGAAACAAAAAGTAATGATTGTGTGTGCAGTGTTCAAAAGAACAAATAGAGTTAGTAATCGAAATAATGTAAAATAATTAATCCTGAGGGATACCCATGGAACACATGTATGCATGTGATGCATGAAATGGTCATGTATGCCATATTCACGGACAAGAGGTTGTGATGTCGGAGGGACATCATAGTAAATGATGAGATGAGAGCTTTTGACATGATTATGTATGCCATATATACAGACTGGATGCTGTGATATCGGGGAGATATTTAAGTGGATTTGAAGTTGAGATAAAATGAGATTGTTACTTATGTAAGGATGGAGGATGTTTGGTATGGTTACGTATGCCATATGTACGGATTAGATGCTACGATGACAATGGGACATCTAAGTGGATTTAGAGTTGAGATGAAAAGAGGTTGTTACTCATTTTAGTGTATGACGATTGAGGGTGTTTGATAAACATGTCATGAGTAAGGTTGTGCAGGGTTACACAACCCTAATTGGTAATGTTATGGTACCAAGAGAATGCTAGAATGATGAGATGATCATGTATGGGTATTTAATTGAAGGGTATGACTCAAGGGATGATATGATCATATTGGCTTGACTCATAGGTATATGTACTGTTGATGTGATGAGAATGGGATGGTTTCAAGAGGTATCTATTCTAGTTAGATAACAAAGATTGTGATGCTTATGACCCTGTCTTTTTCCTTGATGTGTTCCATGGGCATATAAAAAGAATGAAAGTAATGGAAAACATAAATTGTGAGTGTGTGCTATAGAAATAAGAAATCAAACCTTGTTGTATGTAATCATGCATGAAATTAATTGTTGTGGCCATATGCATAAGATATATAAATAACACCATATTATGTGTGTATGTCAAACATGTGATATATATGCTATATATGTGTATGGCATGAACATATTATGATACATGCATGACATGTATATGGAGATCATAAAAAGGATTCCCCGCCGAGTTGTATTTGGAATTGACTTTTCTACTGCATCTTCCTATATCAATGTTGCCACATGCCATGCTCTTGACTTGTCTTTGATGCTGACATGATCTTCTAAAGAGATGAGGTTTCTTGATGAAGCTTTTAGGATTCTCAAATATTGCAAGTTGATGGATCCTAACCCAACCGAGTCTAGGATTTCTGAATTGTAGCCCAATATTTCTGAGTAGGCTGAATCTAATCCGATCAGCTATGAGTTGTCTAGTTTGATGCAAAGTTCTTCAAGTGAACATCATAGTCTGATAGTTGATCAGATGTGACTAGGGATCTCCTTCTCCCTTATAATAATCCATTAGCTTCGTCATCATAAAAATTCTCGGGAAGTCATTCATCATCATGTCCTACCGATGGAGTAGGGTAGTAGTTCTGTCGAAAGTTAAGAACTTGGCTATTGCATCTGGTCAAGAGCTGCTACTATAATGGGTATCAAGTGTTGAATATCCACCTTAATTATAGATGAGTGACTGTAGTGATTCTCAGGTTGAGCCATTCTTGGAGGTGAGTATTGCTTCGAAGAGTAACAGCAAAGTTTGCCATTAACTGAGCCTTGAGTCTGGGAAAATGCTAACTTGTTGAAACTCCCTTGGGCTAACCAATTGTTCACTATTCTAACTGAACAAATTGAATTAGAGGCTTTGTGGATCGGAAGGCACTGGCTTGCACTAACCCTGACTAGTCATTTTTTCCAAAAGTTTTGTCATGGTTGAGACTACTAAAACTACCTTAGATTCTGGGTGAATGGCTTATGTTGTGTCTAGTTGTGTTTTGCGTGGTTTTCGGTAAGATCTCCAATTGACAAGTTGGCATGTGATGCTAACAAAAGTCTCCCCGAAGATTGATAGTCTGTCAAAATTTTATGGGAGCTAGAGATTCCGTACTATCTTAGAGATTCTCATTGTTTGCGAGATCAATCAAGATAGTGGTCATTTCACCATTGATACTTTGTGGAGGTAGCTGGACATAATGTTCCTCCTTCTTACCAAACTGTGATTGGGAAATCGGGATGAGGTGATGAGCCAGCCATTCATGAGATCATGCATGCCGGATACGTGATGCGTGATTGCATGATGGACTCGACATATATGCATGATGTGCATGCGTTATGGTTGCATTACGAAGGTCAGAATGTCGTGAAGATATAAATTTCCTATTTGTCAATCCATTTGAAACAAACTAGTTTAAAAAATCAAGATAAAAAATGATATACTTGCTAAGCTAGGTATGATGTGGTAGATTTTTCCACCTATGTCGTGTGAATTTGAGGTCAAGAAGATATTAGTGTAATATCATGAGGTGATATCAAGGTTGAGAATAACATGGAACATTCTCGTGTTGTGAATAAGCTTCACTTGCATAGTTTGTGTGAGTCGGGTAAATAGTGTGTTGTACCCTAGTGAAAGTAATGTGTATATATACACTATGAATGAAATTGATCACTATGTGTGGCCTTTGGTGAATGATTTGTGTTGGAGCCCCATATGATTAAAGGTTCAAGTGCCAAGCGAGAACCACCATGTGTGTGGTTCTAGGTAGCACTGCATCATGTGTTGTCTAAAACTAAGTGTGTGATATCGATGAGATATCAGCTAAATATGACCTAACAAGAGCCATGAAATGTGTGGCGATAGACTTTTAACAGATGCATGACATGCATATATGTCATGACTAAATCACAAAGGATTAGAATGCCATGATGTGAAATAACATGAATGTCAATCCATTTGAACCAAACATGTTAGTCGTTAGGTAAAGATGAAAACATGTGAAGATGAAAATCCAACAATGGGGGTTGGATTTGAGATTTGTATTATGTCTGTGTGACTTCGTGAAATGACCAAGTTACCGTGTGGTAATAGGTAAATAGTTTGAGGTAACGTATATGTGATGTTGAGGGTTGTATTTGTCAATCTATTTGAAACAAACAGGTCGATTGCTGTAATACCCATGTGGTAGTAGGCTTGGGGTTGAGGTGTGACTTGTGTTTTGTCTATCCTTTTGGAACAAACAGGTGATGGTTGCCTATTACTGATAAGTGTATAATTACACTTGTTATCATATTAATTTTATACATTAAACACTATAGTTTAAGTCATTTTTATACTTCATATAAAAGATTTCACGTGGTATGTAGTTATTTTTTATGCAAATGCAGATACTAGGTAAATCTTGGGAGTAAAATAAGCTAAAGTGGAATTCTATGAAAAAAGAGTGAAAAAGGTGCAAAAAGAT